>APFE031571260.1:33579-115773 GCA_000404065.3 Pinus taeda
ATCGCATCCAAAACCATGGACCGAAAACCATAGGTAGGTTCGCCCAACCTAATATAGGGTCCAAAAAAAAATTTCTCGGGGCGCTGCCCCGAACCCTGTAGAGGGGCCCTCCACGCCCCCTCTAACCCCCCAGTTCACTACATAGGTTAGTTGTGGAAAGAATATAACACAACCCAACACTTTTTTCTGAGAGCCTGTGAGCCTGAACTATCATCTAAGTGATTTCCCGAGTGAGTTTCCATCAAGGACAATACCTATTCCATAGTGCTAGGCCTGTGTCATAATGCCAACAACTTGTTTAACATTATACATTTCTATTTCATTCTCCCAACCTAAAAAATCTTTCTTTGCAGTATCTCTCACTTTTGTTACTAATTAACAGATGTTGTGAACCTTAATGGTATGATATGGATTAAACTCCAAATCATACTATTGTAAACAAGCCATCCAATTTACCCTCTTCTAACTCAGCTTGTATTGCACAAAGAGTGTTCTAACCGCTAGATGAGGCACATATATGATCGTGTGAGCTTTAAGGAGATAGGGCTTGAAATTATTTTACTTCCCTATATAAATCATATTCTTGTTTATTGATGGAAGGATAATTAAACTCTGACCCCTATAAGGCAGCGCTCATAAAATAAATAGGTCCTTCATTTCCTTCAACATCCTTCTAAGCCAGTATCACCACAATAGATAAATATGAGGATAAAGTATAAAGAAAGAAATATTTTCCATAATCAGGACTAAACATGTAGGTGCATCAATGATAACTTGTTTAATTTGAGAAAAATGATATTTTTTCCATCTTGTCCATTTATAAATCACATATTTCTTAATCATGTCATGTAGAGATTTAACTATCTGAGGATAGTCAGAGATGAACTTACACAACAAAATTAACCTGCCATAAGAAATATTGCATCACTTTCATATTTAATAGGAAAAGTATATGAGTTATAACATTGGCCCTTTCGAGATCAACATTGATTCCACTTTTCGCAATGATGCATCCTAAGAGAGTGCCTTCTCACACAACAAGTATGGTTTTCTTGGGATAAAGAGAGATACCATATTTTCTAAATCGCTCAAATATTTTATTCAAATGACATGCATGATCTCATCCTCTTTCGGAGAACACAATTACATCATCTAAATAAACAACTACACTTTGGCTTATCAGGCCATGGAAATAAATTTTTGTTTCTCTTTGAAAATTAGCACCAACATTTATAAGCCTAAATGGAATATGATTGAAGGTGAAGATTCCCCACATGGTCCTAAAAGTGGTTTTAAGACAATCTGGTTCCACCAATAGCAGCTAATCATAGACAGAAAAACCATCTAGTACTGAGAATATCTCAGACCGGGATATTGTTTGTTGGATATATTCAATTGATGGTACCAAGTAGTTGTCCTTGTCTGATGCCCAATTAAGATTGCCAAATTTGACACAAATCCTTATCTCACTAGACTTCATTCTGAAAGGGACCAAATTCGAAGCCCAAGTCAAATGTATAACCATGAAAATGATTTGATCATCCAGCAACAACCTCAACTCCTTTTGAATTAGGGTTTACAACATTGGATGGACTTTCTTAGCTTTTGTTATTTTTTTTACCACTTATTGAATTTGAATGACATGCTAAATAATACAAGTATCCTATGTATTAAATTCTTCATAAGTACATTTAAAAATGACTTTGTAATGTTTGAACAAGTCATCGAATGCTTGTCATTCTTGTAGACTAAAACATGGGTCGAGGTTTACATATTTAAGATCTTCTTGAGATACCAAGTTGAATTATTCATATAACAACATTGAACTCTGAAACTTGATGCTAATTTGTCCTTTGAACTAGTTTTGTAAGTCGTATAATTCTTCAAGGGACACTAAACTTTATACATAGTGTTTCCTGCATCATATGCTTCCTGCAAAGCCTTGTTGTGCTCATCCTCCTCAATGGAAGCATCATTGAACACATCTGTATAAGGCATAAAATTAAGTATCTTCTATTGGTAGTTTTTAAGATTTTTGAAGCATAGTGGATAGTATCACGTACCTATCAACTATCCACTTCCGAGTCACCAAATACCTTTATCAATTCTATATTTAGTAGATGGGTTTCTTTAAACCAAGCATGGGTGATTTGTATTTAGTAGTATTATTTCTACACTCAAACTCCAAAGAACATGATAGGATGTAATTCTTATTACGTTGGTATATGAGTATGCAACCAACCCCAGAGCCATCCTGCATTTTACAACCATAAAATTACATAGTCCATATATTAGTATATATTAAACTAGTTCCTATAATATTATTACTGTTATGTACATCTATATTACATGATTTAGTAGTAGCAATTTGAGTACAAAGAAGTATCTTCGACTATGTATCAGGTGGGATGGGTGATGGTTTTTATTTATAACACTCATGACCAAACTGAAGGAAATAATTTCCAAATATAATATTTGAAAAGGTAACAGGGTCCTTATGACCCTCAAGTGGTGTCATAGCCCATTTTATGTACGACTCATGTTCCACTCAAATTTGGTTCTCTTTGCCCTTATATGGAAACCATAAGTGTGAGCAATTTGTAGAAAAAAACCTTTGTAAATTACTAGAACAATATCTACTTAGGAGTATGCCACAAGATTTTGGGATGTCCACAATTACAATGTTGATACATTGGTGTACCTAGTGATCAAACAATAATCTGATAATAACATTCTTAAGTTAGCCAATAGCTTGGACAAGGGATTTGTCCAACTGTATGGTTTATGCATTAGTTTTATCCCATTTAGCATTAATTTTTTTAGCAAGAAATAATGATGTTATATTCATAGATGCACCTAAATCAAACAAACAATTACAGAAATTTAATTAAATATTTTGAAAGTTAACAAAAGAGAGGGGGGAATATTATTAACATCTAAATTTATAGCATTGACTACATATTTGAGAGTTCCAAAAGACTTACCATATTCTAAAGTATAATATTTTTAACCTCATGAAGGTTGTGAGAAGGCTTGGGTAAACAGTTCACACTAGCCTTCTATCTTTTCCAGCTTAAGGATAGAAATGTTGGCGTGAGCTCTCTTCCAATATTTGAATATGTTATAATCAATAGTTTCATTTTTTAGCAGGGAGTGTTAAAGTGTTTGGATGTGTAGCTTCATTTAAAACTTTTAGAGGGATTTACTTATTTTTATTATTGGTGGAAGTACTCTTAGAGGCACCAACATTTCCATACTTGTTTCTCTTATTCTGATCAAGACTAATCTGTGGTGCAAGCCTTCTTAACAAATAATTCTTTAACTCTTATCTTGTCACTTCCTATTCAGAAATGAGCCCTTTTCTCCTCAAATTATAACGACCAGTTCTTTTTTGAGGAGGGAATTCACTTTGAGGTGGTACTTCAATGCTCTTCTTGTCAGTATGGAGAATAAAATAAAAAGCATTTAATGCATGTCCAATTTCTATTCTTTCCTCATCCACTACAAGTTCACTTGTTTCTTCCTTTTGCTTGGAATTTTGATCTGCTAGCAAAGTATAGATGATATGTGCTATGACAAAATTCATGTTATTGCTCTGTTGTCAGCATGTTTTCTCTGAATGTCATTCATGAAAGGAGAAATATTTATCCATGCATATAATTTCAATATTCAAGACAACATTTTAACTATGAGGTGACTAGCTAGCTGGTTATTTTTGTTATTCCTTATGACAAGGAAATACTTGGGGAGCTTTCTACTTCTAAAGGTCCCACTTAGCTTTCCCTTTAATTCTGAAACTTCCTTGTTGAGTGCCTTTAAGGATCTTGTCAAGCTCTCAATATAAAAAAATTCCTTTTCTTTAGCCTTACTTGAAGAAGGCTTCGACTTCTTACCATTCTCCTTGGAATATTTGGATTGATCATCATCAGTAATAGCTCGAATGGAATGTAATTATTTCTCTACAATGGTCACTTATGAAAAGTTTAAAGCCACCTTTTCCTCTAGAGCTCTTTTGACAAAAGCATAAATATTTCTTGGTAAGAAAAAATTATAATAATTAATAGTTCTAGAATTGTGAGGTTACATGTCTAGGGGGAACTTATTCAATATGCGGTTAAACATTTGATTGAAATATTTAAATTTCTCATTTCCCTCGTCTTAATATTTCAGATCTCTTTTAATAACATGGAATGAGTTTTGTCATCTAAGTATTTCTCCTTTTTTTTTCTTAAAATCCCTCCATCCATGGATTGAATTAATAATTAGACTATGGCGCCAGGCTACATGGGGGCTTCACTCAATGAACCTTTGACATAGCGCATGTGTTGGTGGCATACTAAACAATGCCCTTAATTTGACTCATATTGGAAAATATATCTAAAAATCACATTATTTAACCCCCCTACCAATATGAACCCAATACACCTTCCCAATTATACGTCTTTTGAACTATGTCTTCTGAAGAGACCAAATATTCCATCGATGCAACTAACACACCAGTACAAAATGTTTCTTTCTTCTTAAGATGACAGGTAAGATTATGGGAAATAGGGAGTAAACCGATAATGTTTTTGAATCGATGGATAATAAGATGAATCACGTACAGTTTGTCATAGGTAGATTCATATGACAACTCAGGACCTAGTTGCGAGGACCCTCATACCTCAAGAATAGGAGTTGGGATAGTGCAAAGGATATTATTGCCTTGTCCATAAATTGAATGATTGGTATGTAAAGAGTTATCAATAGTAAAAACTCAATTCCGTCCTTCCAACACTACAATTTTGATAGTCTTGGATACCACAAACATATAAGGATGTCCCTAATATTAGGTCCCAATTAGACCTCACATCATTTGTTGTAGGACACCCATCCAAAAATATAGCTCAAATATAGTTTAATTAAATATTTTCCTTGGATTAGGTAATGAGCACGAGAGAGGAACACACATGTGGTTTTGAATGATCAAGGGATTGTTCCTTATGAAATATTTTAATGCAAATGTATTAAGAGTATTTCACTATAAGGGAAAAAAATTAAGTCTCTAAGAGATAACTAATATTACTAATCTAATGGAAAAATACACAGATAAATAAGAAAGGAACATTAGACATCAAGAGAAATACTTCACATAGATTATGATTGCTAAATCATCACAATACATTTCTAACAAATTTAGCACCATATTAGCTAAAATAGTTCAATTAATTTAGTACATATAAAGTCAAACATAAACCACAAACATGAGAATAATAGTGTCAAAACAACCATGATGCATGCATGAAAATATATTGGCCGAATGGATTCAAGTATTAAGAAAAAGTCCCAAGATACATAAGTACAATGAACATAGCTAGCTCCAATAGTGGATTGTTAGAGTGACTACTTTCTCCCCATAAGTATTATCTCTATCTCTCTCGTGCCTTGTGGGATAAGGAAACGTTGAAAGTCCCTTTCTTGAGTAATCAAAATTATTTTATAACTCTAGGCATGAACTTTCATATCCTCATGACTCTTGACATTCCAACTCTTAATGACATTTGGACTTCTACATCTCTTGGACATACAAATGGCTTCTGGAATTACATATGAATCATGGAATTACAGTTATTTTAGAATTTTGTACATGGTTCTTTTGTCCATACATGACTCTTGGACTTTCACTTCTTTTTCTTTACATTAATTAAATATTACATCATAATTTACACATCGACGTGTGGTGAGGACATGACAAGTCACTATCATTGATGAATAGGAATCATAGTGACTGATCACATGGACTTTCCTCAATAACTAGCAAGGATATCACTTGTTTCTTGGATCTTTCATGTAGCTTTTATCTCATTAATTTGTTCACACTCTAGGGGTATTTAATCACATGGAGTCATTAGGTTTCTTCAACGTCAAGACATCAGTGTTCTTTGTTCTTAAATTCTTCCTTTGACTTCCTGCTTTCCTAGAACTTCTTCATGCATCCTTGCCATGTTCTTCTTTAAACACATGCAATTGGAATCATTAATGGAAAGAAAAAATCAACCTCAAAATTACCATATCCTAATATGTTTCATAAAAATTTCTTTTTCATGACTTAAGAGTACACTTGGGAAGAGCATGGAGAACTTTTGGGTGCAAGGGCACACTACAAAAGGTTGAAGGGATAGAGCTTCGAAGCTTTGAGATGTGCTCATGTGCTCAAGAGGAGAGGAAAAGCTTAAGGGAGGGCACAAGGTGCATGTTCGAGGGACAAAGGAGGAGGATTCAATATTCCAAAGTGTGTTGTGTGCTCAAGGGAGATAGGGAGGGTGCAAGGCATATTGTCAAAGGTTGAAGGGTTAGGCTTCAGGGCTCCAAGGTGCACTAGTGCCTTCAAGAAGGCCAAACATGGCACAAGGTAGAGGGCTAAAAGTCAAAGAATTAGGATTCAAAGCTTTGGGATGTGCTCATGTGCTCAAGAGGGTCAAGGAGGGAACATGATGTCTTGTTGAGGGCTGAAGGCATTAGGCTTCATGCTTTGACAATGTTGCATGAAATGAACAAATAGGAAGCCATTATTTGAGGGTGAAATTCAGAAAAAGAAAGGGGGATGATGGTTATGAGTGTAATATGAACTCTTAAACAGTGCAGGGCACACTTTTTAACAACCAGGGATTCCTGATCAAGGCTTTAGAGTGTGCTTTTTTGCTCCATTCCTTAATGTGTTCTATTGTGCAACCAAATATTTTCTAGTTTGGGAAGATGAAACAAGGAGTGAACACAATGAGTTTACAAATGAAATCAATTGAGGCACACACCAAATCATAAATAAAAATTATATAGGCTTCAAAAATGATAAATAAACATCAAAACTCCAATTTACAAACACTGCAAAAGTAGAATGAACAAGGTGTTGTTTTACTACAAGCAACAATGTTTTGACCATCAAATGCACTAGAGATGTTCTAAACAATCCAAAAAAAATAAATAATAATCAAGAACACCTGAAACATATAAAATGAATTGAAGTGACATTCGAAGACCAAGGCGACACTTGATGTGAGAATTGAGTAGGCTCCAAAATTTGAATGTAGTGAAATTTTGGAGGGTGTTGTAGTAGCAACAACAAGTACATACTCAGAAAAGAAATTGCATAGAGATCTAGATCTATGCAAAATAGATGATTTGCGTAGAACAGAAAAACATAGATGAACAAACCTTCAAATTTTAATTGTATCTAAATCGAATCTCTAAATATCATATAAAACACAAACATATATTGGAGATGCCATCTTGGCTTATTTGAAAATAAATAAAAAAATATTTTGCATATATCATTAGTTTAGAAAACAACCAACATTCAATCGGCTAGAGTTTTTTTTTTTTTTCCTCCTCGCAAAGATAAAATTATGCGCACATGCATTTATTTATATAAATAATATGGAAATCATCCAATGTTCAACTGAGCATGAATCTTCTCTAGAAGAAGAGAAACTTATCTTTGTTCTCCTCATAGAGAGATCATAATTGAATTTAATAAAAGAAACTAATGTTATTTCCCAAACATAGTTTAACCATCCTCATTGTTACTTTGATACACTATCATCAATGTAATATTGATAGCATACAACCAAGAGAAGTGACAGTAAGCAATTTAAATCAATTTGTATTCAAATATGAATAAATTATCATAATTTTTATAATAATAATGCCAATTGAATTGACATAAAGTAGTTTTTGTTGTTTCCTAATTATAGTTTAATCATCCTCACCTTTATTTAGATACACCACTATCTAGTATAACTGTCGCAAATCCTTCAATGCAATATTGAGGATGGAAAGACAACAAAACCGATGGTAAGAAATATCATAGAATAAGAAAAAATTACCATAACTCTAATGATAATCCTAATTGAATTGGAATAGAAGAATGATTGATATTCCTGAATCAATTTCTATCAATTTGACAAATGCCACATGTAAGTTATTACTTTCATAATAAATTAAAAATATTCCACATACTTTTCACACATAAGTATATCGATCTTGATATGTAAGTACTAATTATAATTCATGAGCAATAATCATTTACCAAAACTGTCACTAATCACAACAACAATAGATAATTCCATGATATTAATTCAAAGAATTTTTAAAGGAAAATATACAAAGAACAAGAGATTATATTGTTTTTCGATGTGTTATGATCCAAATCCACCAAAATGGTTCGAAACGAAACCATATGATTATTAGGGTCCCCTACTCGATCACAATGTTATTATTTGAGAATACAAGCTCATGATGCAGTGCAAATGAACTAGAAATGATGCACTCATCATTAATGCTAGTATCATATCCCTATCTTCTCATCACATCACGTTGTAATCGAAAAAATGAAAAATTTGATCAATGAAGAGGACTCTAATGAAAAATATGATGATATCATGGGAATTGACCATTGTTTGCAGCAATAACACATAGTTAAAGCATTGGCATAATTCGAAACACATTGAGAAAACTCCATATCTCATTTTGCAATGTGCAAGTTGTTGGTGTTCAAATATGAATTATATAATTTACCCTTTTCCCACATTAACTATCAATTCAGGGCTCATTTGTTTATTCCAAGGCCACCATGAAAGGTCTATGTAGGCGACAATTTCCCTACCCATCATTGTGCATTCAATGAACAACAAAAGAACGTGTAACAACAAGTAGTAACAACAACAACAATCAGAGTAACAACAAGTTAAGATTCACAACAACACAACTTAATAAAATGATAAAAAAATAAAGAAATAAACATAATAGAGATGAATCTATGCACATCGATCATACAACAACACCTGTTCAGGAGAGTGGGCCTAAATTCCTAATCAAGGCTATGGTAAAATATCAAAGACTAATAAATACTAAGAATATCAGGATTTCATTATTCAAAATAAAATTACATAAGTTTTTTGTTACATTCTCAGAGCTCTTATATCTCTTTTTTGTAGTCGCTAGCTTTGTCATCCCCATAACCTTACTTATACATTCAATGTTACAAAGATAGTATCAATGATTTCTAGAGATTACGGTAGTTGTCTGCCTATAAATATATAGTGATCATCAAGACATAAACAAAACATGATGATAGAAAATATATTGGTCCAACTAACTCTCTTGGTTTGAATCATCATTATATCCATCATCCTAAGATAACGCTTCCATCTCATCGATAACCATACATTAAATTGTAGCCTAATAATCACCATCCTTTCAAATCTGCAAAGGAACATGAGTTACCAAGTCTCATAAGCAACGCTCCCATAATACTATGCTTCATTGATTAAAAATTCACAAAGACATCAAAACTAGATATACCTTCATGCTTAAGAGACAAATTAACCTTGCAAGAACATGAAATAGGTGAAGGAAAGGGGTAAAAGGCTAGGTAAAAAGTAGGAAAATTTATCAACCAACATCTCTCCCCAACTATATTTTCTACATATGCTCGTGCAACTCGTTTTCTATACAGGTCTGGGTTGGAGCCACTATGGTTGGCATGAAGCTGTTAAAGGTCGTATATCATGGTAATTTCTATCCTGAGAAGTTTGAAACCATTGGTACGAATGATGTCCTTCCTCCAATATTTTACAGTCACATAGGCTCGTGTGTATTGCTCAGAAGGCAGCCAAAAATGGGAAACTAAAATCTCAAACCTATCCACTGGGTCCCACAGTGTTGAAAGCCATGTGATATATCCTGGAATTCACTCCAAATCCCAAGCGATAGTAGGGGCCCCAAAAGGATCACATGCCCTCACTGCTGATGTTGACAACATCCATCATTCTGACATGCATCTTGGGCTTCCTCCCGATAAATAGAAAAATTCCTTGTACACATGTCAACACACTATTTTTGTGTTGTCAGCAACTAAGCTATCCTTCCATTTGAAAAAATGTGTGATGTATGTTATAAATGTCCATTGATTGAAAGCATTCCATTCTGATCACAAGTAGCCAATTTGCTTGATTCTCTTCGAGCGTGTCGAAATATTTCTTACATTTAACCTGATTAATCATGAAGGAAGTAAATGCTCTTAGAGGAACATCTCCCACATATGAAAATATATTGAAAGACTAATCATTCTCTAGGATATGATTGTGCATATAGACTTTACACATCAAGTGTTGGTTGAGTAGATTGTGAGCCCTCGAGATCCGCAAAAACTGCATAGAGTCTTCTATGTCATGGTTAATTTCCTTGTGGGTATTTTCTAGACACATAAACATATATTTTTTGTAAATAAACCAAGCATAGGTATTACTAGGAGATGGACATACTATTATCTATTTTGTTAGGGCCAATATTTCATCCTTCTTAGCCTTCAGTAACTGCACTTTCCCTTCCAATTATTCAATCTTTTTCTCTTATTTTTCTTGTTTCTGCTTAGGTTTCTCTATCTGGGTGGTAGGATCAGCCACCACTCTTTTTGCTTCTTCCTGAATTCCTTTCACCTCTTCCCTATGAGATTCTAAATACATAGATCCTCATTGAAGATGAGATGCAGTGGTTTTCAATTTCTGAATCTTTGTAGTTAGCAGAAACTCCTGATACTCAAACAAATACAGGAATGACTCAGTCTGTGTGGCTTCTAAGGTTGTCAGCCTATCTTCCATCTGTACTACTATTGATGTTGTTTCAACTCTGGGGGTTGTGACAATTCAAATGACTTTTCTCTTTTTCTATCTCGCCCATCTCCACAAGCATAATATTTGCCTCCTCAACTTAATAATTTCCATTTTTAATTGCATGTTTTCTCTGAATAGTGATCGATACCAATCTAAAGGCTCTCCTTTTTTCACATTGTTCAATGAATTCCTTTTTAATAATGACCTCCTCCATTAGACTTGAGGGTGGTGTTGGTTTTGGTTGATTGATGTCAATGAAGTCATCCGCTAGTTCATGTTTTACCCTTATCTCTTCCATTTGTTCAGAAACTCAAGGGGTGGCTTTAGTGCCTTCTTTTGTGGGTCCCGATAGCTCCACATTTTATCCAAATGGATTTTAAGCCACTCCAGGTTCCTGAAGACTAATATGTTCCACTTTCTTCCTATAGTCTCTATGTTGCCCTATTTTCTCCTTCCACTTGCTCAGGAATCATTTCTGGTACATGGGGGTCAGTTCCAATAGTCGTGTCCCTTTCCAACTGCTCAGTAGGTGACAGTGAAACAATGTCCACAACAATTTTTTCAATTTGCTCACTAGTCAACATAGGTTCTTGTGTAATATCGTTGATGATGATTCCTTCAATGTCCTCATCTATTGTGATTGGTTCTTGTATAACAATTTTGACAATAATTTCTTCAAATTTTTCATCACTTGACAATAGTTCCTGTGTAATAGTGTCGAGGGTATCTTCTTCTTCAATTAGCTCAGAAGTTGACATGGGTTCTTGTATATCAGTGTCAAGGATAACATCTTCCTCCATTAGCTCAATGGTTGATAATGGTTCTTGTGTATCAGTGTCAAGGATAGCTTCTTCCCCCATTGGCTCAGTGGTTGACACAAGTTCTTGTGTATTAGTGTAAAAGATAGATTCTTCCCTAATTGGCTCATCGGTTGACACTGGTTCTTGCGTATCAGTGTCAAGGATAGCTTCTTCCCCCATTGGCTCAGCAATTAACCCTGGTTCTTGTGTTACAATGTATACAATGATGCTTTCTCTTGTAATTAATCCTAGAAACTTTGATACCAGAAGAGAGATTCTTTCTCTTACAGTGCGGGTAGGAGAGCAGAATTTCCTTGCCCCTTTTGTTATGGAAGCAGGGAGTGGAGAACGAGGAGTACCTCCTCAATTTCCATTCTTACAACACCTTCTACTTTAGTTTCTCCAACTCATCTCCATCCCCTTGATCAGTTGGATATTATGTCCTTCCTTCCTTTCTTCCTCCCTTAGCTTCTTTCATCGTGTGTTCCCCCAACTCACCCAATTGTTTAGTAGTTGATGCTAGTTCTGGTGTAACAATGTCAACTACGACTCCTTCATCTACCAACAATTATTTTTATGCTTCTTCTATCACTTGTTCCCCCAATTCCACCAATTTTCCAGCAGTTTACGTTAATCCTTGTGTAACAACGTTGACTGTGACTTCTTCCTCTACTAACAATGCTTCCTTGACCATTGTTGGCATCAGAGCCGCAAGCTCCTCTTCTATTAATTCAATGGGTTGTGGCCAAGCCACAGGGATTTTTGAGAGGGCACACACCAGCAGAAGCCTAAAAATCCCATGGGTTTGAGGACTACCAATGGTTGCATGACCGACGTGTAGACCATGCCATTAACTAAAGATTGTTCCAAAAGAAAAATGGAATATCTAGATAATGCGCTTGAAAGAACTGAAGACATGAAATATGCTTAAAATGATATTTAAACAAAGTGGAAATCCAACCTTCACTACTGATGTATCACATGATGAAGTATGCAACCTTGGCTTGTTGGTGAGGCAAATATCTTCAAGCAAATCCTCTCCCCCTCTGACCCACAATTTCTCCTTCCTGCAAGCACAATTACGAAAATTCTAGAAAGGGCATTCTCTTAGCAAACCATTTCTAACCTCCTTGTAGTAATCCACTAATATTCAAGATAATATTCTCTATTACAAGAATTTCCAGCCCACAAAATATAGAATACATTGCTTCCAAATTCAATGCAAACTCAACTATAAGACCTTCATCGAATCTCTACACCTCTCAAAGTAGGTGTGCCATCTGATATCCTGAAAAAACTTCCATACATCCAATTGACATTGGACTTGCACTATATCTTCTATCTCATGCTTAATAGGTTGACCACCCATTCCACCAATTTCTCTACAGCAACACTCAGAATAGCAACAAAACCATTGAGGGGGTGTTAGCCAATAAAGTTGTGGTGATAGGGATTATGGTAACAAGGAATATGGTGATAGGGAAATACGAACAAAGGATATGGACAAATCAATGGTAAATCCATGATTATTATGGTAATTAATCCAATGCATTGGAAAATACTACAAATTCCTGTATTCGTACATGATTCAACTTCCAATGTGCATTAATAAGTGTGTAGGGTACAGTGGGGATAATGGACTAATATGTTTTGCACTGGTAGTGATCATGGGATGTAAGAGTTGGTGTGAGATTTAATATAAATAATGCTCTAACATTATTTCTATTAAATACATCATCTTTAACATTAAGTGGAATACCTCCCCCCAACTAAGGGATGATCATCCCGATCATGTTTGGTCATGTCATAAGTGAAATACCAATCAAATCCATGAATTCAGTCGGGGACGTCACTAGCGACTTACCTTGACTAAGTATTAGAATTGATGGAGTAACAACATCAAAGGAGTAGCAACACCGAAGGAGTAACAACATCAATGGAGTAACAACATCGGTGGAGTAATAGCACTGAAGGAGTAACAACACCGACAGATTAGAAGCACCAGTGAAGTAACAACATCGATGAAGTATCAATTTAAATGGAGTAAGAACACTGACGATGTAACAACACCTGCAAGAAAAGAAGTATTGATAGAGGAGTAACAACATATATATATATATTAATATATATTATATATATATTATATATATATATATAATTATATATATATATATATATATACATCGTGTGTGTGTGTGTGTGTGTGTGTATATGTATTATGTGTTATTATTTGTCATTTTTTTTAGATAAGAGGTGTAGAGGAAGAGTTCTCTGCACAAACAATTTCGAAACCAAATTTATTAGAGAAGATCTTAATAAAGGAGTCCATAAATGTTAGAAGGTGATTCAATCTAAGACAATGTCCCTTTACAAGAAACAAAGTATGTGCCTCTTCAATTGTTACAAGTTTAGCAATCCCATTATCAAACATTATTTCAAATTTGTAGGACCCATCCATCTAGAGCAAAGCCTCCCCTTAAAGTTCTTGAACCGGAAGTCATAGAGAAATGCCCAATATCCTCTTTGAAACGTCCTTTTCTTGATGAATTTGTGGTGCCACTTTGTTCGTTGCTGCTGGATTATAGAAGTATTCTATACAACTACCAAACGAATTTCATTTAACTTATTTAGTTGTTTGATTCGGTGTTTCTTGACTCTTGAAAGATCCAAACCAACTTCAAGAGCTATCATGAGTGTCTTAATTATTAATTCCACTAGAAACAAAGGGGATTTCTCATAGACAAGATCATATGGTGAAAATATTGTTGCATTCCACCATGTCGTTCTATACGCCCAAAGTGCTTCATGAAGCTTTTTAGCCCAATTTCCGCAATGTTTTCGTATAGTCTTTGTGAGGATATTATCTAGTACCTTATTTGTGCTCTCAACATAACCATTTACTTGAGGATGATATGGATATGTCACTATATGTTTGATTCCATACTTCTTCGTTAGTGATGCTATTATATGTGATGTGAAATATGCCCATCCATCTCAAACTATCTCTCTTGGATCTCCGTAGTGAGAGAGAATTTCTTCGAATGAAAAGTAAGAGACAATTTGTTTTGTGGACTTTACGGCAGCTTTTTCTTCTACCCACTTTGTCACGTACTCTCTGCAAAATAGATGGTGGAATTTCTAATGTGAAGGAGGATTGAAAGACACAACAAAATCAATCCCCTATTTCTCAAAGGGCTCATGAACTAGTTGAGGCTATAATGACATCTCATATGACTGACCATGTTGGCCCATCTATTGGAAACTATTGCACCCTCGAACATATTTCCTTGCATCAAAAATAGATGGCCAATACAACCTCATCTATAACACCTTATGACATGTTCACTTGTCCACAAAATGCCCCCCACAAGGGTCGTCATGGGCATCTTTCAGAATGTCATAGACATCATCCTGACCTACATAGCATTAGATTTTTTGATCAAGTCATGTATAGAAGAGCTATCCCTCTATCCATATGAGTAATAGGCACTATGATGGATAATCTTTCGCTGCTCTATGTATGGGAAATGATGAGGTTCTTTTCTTGTAGCAAGGAAGTTAGCAATATCTGCATACCACAAAGTGTGAATAGAATTGAAAAAATATGTTCATGTGTAAAATTATCCTCTATATGTGTATCTTCATCATTAGTATTCAACCTAGACATGAAATTTTCTACTACATTATCTTTTCCTAGTTTATGTACAATGGCAATATCAAATTCTTGTATCAATAATAACCATCTTGTAATTCGACCGGGAGTTATCATTTTGTTCATTAGATACCAGATGAATGAATTATCAGTGTGCAAAAAAGTGGGATACCCTATAATATAATGCCAAAATTTATTAATAGGATAGGTAATAAACAAAAAAAAAAAATCAGCTATCATATAGTTTAGTTCAACAGGAGTTATGTTCTCGCTGACATGGTACTAAATCACATTCGGTTTCCTATCGTCCTATTGTCCCAAGTTTAACCCTACTATTGTATGAATAGCATTTGTGGATATGTTAAATGGGAGCTTTCAGTTAGGACCACATAATATCAAAGCTTTATACTGTGGTTTTTTGATTTCCATGAAAGTTTCTTCACATGCATCTGTCCACACAAATTCTGCATCTTTAGGTAATAATTTGGAAAGTGGAAATGCTATCCTAGATATTTTTTCTTTAAAATGCCTATAATAACCAACATAACCAATAAAGCTACATACCATTGTGGTGTCTTTTGTGTAGAAAAGTTTAAGATTATCTATACCTTAGCAGGACAAACTTGTATTCTTGTAGTTGAAAGGAAGTGTCCCAAAACTATTCCTTCTTCCATCATCATATGGAATTTTATTGTACTAAGAGAAACATGTGTCTGTTTGCATCGTTTAAGTACTTTCTCTAAGTTTTCAGACCTTGTTTGAAAGAATCCCCATACGGGGTGAGGTCAGCCATGTAGATTTCAACATTGTCATTAACAACATCAGAAACAATTCCCAATATTTCCCGTTGGAAGGGAGAGGGTGCATTACATAGGCCAAATGGAAAGAATCGGTATGTTAAGGTTCCCAAAGGGAAAGTAAACGTAGTTTTATTGTGATCCTTAGGAGCTCTCTAGATTTGGTTATATCACTAAATCCATCCAAAAAGAAGAAGAACTTATTCCCAACTAATGTATTGAGGACCTGGTCAATAAAGGGTAAGGGAAAGTGGTCTTTTTGAGTTTCCTTATTCAATTACCTGTAATCAAATTGGATCCATAGCTTACCATTTTTATTTGGAATAATAAATTTGGGATGCCCATTAAATGTGTGATATTGGATAAATAAACCCCACATCTAGTAGCTTTTGTAGTTGTTCTTTGACAATGTTATTTAAGGCAAGATTCATCCTTCTATGTGGTTGTCTAACAGATCGACATTCTTATTTTATGTATATGTGAGGAGTACATAGATCAACATGGATTCCTTTCATATATGCATATTCCCAGGAGACATCTTCCTTATGATCCATAATAACTTTCAACAATTGTTCAGACTAGGAAGGTGAAAGGTTAGGATTGACACTTAACATTTTCCTTCGATTGATTTCTACAGGAATACTTTTATGGGCCACAATAAAAGGAATATTTCCAACTTCAGTTTCTAGTTCAATGGTTTCTTGAGTGGTGCAACTGATAACAAATTCTAATAATAGGCGGTTGAATTAGAAATGGAGTTGGTACTACTGATAAATAAGCTAATAACATCATCTTCCATTTCATCTTTAAAATAGAGGTCTTCACCGATGGTAAGAATTAATCTAATATCATCATTCTCAAGTTCAGGGTCCTCTGTAGATGGAGATTTTTGTATTAAGTTGAATCCTTGTTTAAGTGATGAACATGGTTCTACAGGGGGGATAATGGATAAGGTTCTTTGTGATTTAACTATTGGGTATGACCATATTTGCCAATCGACACCCAATATAAGCGTCTTTGGTCACAAGCCAAAGTCTTGAAAAAATCAAAGGATGTCCCCTGGCCGGGGATTGGTTATGCAACACGAGAATATTGAGAGGGTAATGCCATGAATATACAGAGATAATCACATTTTCTATCTCGCTAATTGGTCATACAGTGGATCGGTCTATGATTTCTAAGATTGTAGGAGTTGGTTTAAGATCAAGTAGGCCCAAGGTAAGTACAATTACATAACTTATAACATTAATTGTAGCTCCTAGGTCTACCAACACATTTGGGATATCGACTCCATTAATATGTACTATAAGAATCGAGTTCTCTGGATCCCCATATTTAATAAGTGTAGACTATCCCAACATTATATCTGATAATTTCCCCATGGCATGGATAGCGGGTGAATGTTTTGATTTTCTTCCAGGTTTCTTAGAACAAAATTTTTTGATCATTTTTTCATAAATCAATACATCCTTCATAGCCTAAAGTATCGGGAGTTTGAAAAATAAGTTTTACAGTTTCCCCAAAAAGTCAAATTTAGGATAAGGAATTTGATTGCTCAAGGATAGGCTCTCATGATAAGGTGGACTAGTTTGACATCCTCGAGTAACAAATGTTTGAGAAGGGGGTTGTTGTCCCATGGCAACTTGTGGTTAATCAACCCTAGTTGTTCTAGTAGAATTCTTAGGTTCTAGTTTTAAGGCTCCATCATGGGTATGTTGAACAAATGTTGGTGAATTTTGAGTATTTACCACCCGACTGGATCAATGATTCTATTCATTACATTTCTACGGTGGAAATATTGTATGTAGGAAGGTTGAGTCTCTCAACCTATTGAGCCCCCCTATTGTTCGAATTCAGGTCAGATTGAATAGGAAGTTGTGCATGAAGAGGAGGATTACTGGTGGGGGCATTGGAGAGAAGCTGTAACCATTGTCGTAGCACAAGCTAGAGAATTTCCCTCAAGGAAGACATGGTAATTTCCAACTCTGGTACCATGAAGGGATTGGACCAAGTTGTGGGGACCATGATTTATAGGGCATTGGATACTGATATTGTTGCAACCATGAAGGTGAAAGAGGTACACACTAAGGTAAAAAATTCAAATTATTAAAATATTGAGAATGGTCTTGAGGCACACCTTGATTCATGTTATGTGGACTTCGTTGTCGTGGCTTCTTTGATCCCATGAAGTACAACTAATCTACCTCTTTATTTTCTCCTTGGAAAAATGCCTTTAGTCTAGGAAGAGATGGGCACGTGCTAGCAAAATGACTATGCTCACATATCATATAGGTTTCAATAATATTGAGTGGAGATTCCTTCGATGGATACTTCTTCCTGGATTGAGGGAAAAAAATAGCCATTTCCTTCTTTGCTTCCATCTATTTTGGTTTTTCTTGAAGAAACTCCAACTGTGATGACAATGTACTTATAACATCAATCCTCAAATTATCCAACAAGTTTCCAATTTCTATTTTTGTAACCCCACTGGTGAATGTCTTCAGATTTCATACTCCTTTCTTATACCTCATAGCTCCATGCGAACAGTTGATACACAACTCACAGATGATGTCGAATTATTCCTTTGAAATATATTTAGGAGTGTTTTGGAGAATTTAGCATCTACGAATAAATACTAATTCATTAGACAAGTATATTTGCCTAGAACAACAGTTTAAAGTGTTTTATACTTTCCCTATAAGCAATAGATAAGAAGAGAGGAGAAAGGGCCTACCTGTAGTTCCACTTTCTTCTCGTCTCCCTTGTATCGATTCCATCACTCCTTCCTGTACATAATCGACCTGAAAATTACACTGTCAACACAACAAAAGACAAAAATTGATCAAAGCATAAGATCTATTGAATATAAGTGAAAGGAATTAGATACAATTCACACACATAAGTATTATGAAACAATACAAACATATGGGAAAAATGTTCAAACACTTTATTAGATAGAAGAAGGAATTACAACCATTGGTGTCTGATTCAAAGCCATTCCTCGAACTTGGATCCCATCCACATCACATCAAAAGCATGAAAATCTTGTAGCATCACAATACTTTCATCAAAGCCAAATCTCATAGCAGCATTATCTCCTTACAATTCAACATAATCCAGCCCTTGATCACTTAGATGAGTGGTCAATTTATAGGAAGATGAAGGAGGTTTTGTCATTAATGGTGGCATTGAATGGCCTTCCTTACTTAGAATTAGTTCCATGGAGTAAGGAATGAGAGGATAGGATGCACCTTAACTCATTCCTCATCCATTTTCAAGATCATAGGAGTTTATAAGTGATGGAACCTTGTAGATGACTCCCAAGGATAAGAATATTCCCGAATCCCTATGTGAATTTTGCTCATTCTCACCCAACGTCGATAAATGGAAGCCTAAGTGGTTTGTAGAGCACCCTGGCAGTGGACTTAACTGCTTTGCAGTGCACCTTCATAAGGGCTTACCTATGCTGGTCCCTCTAGAGGCTATTTCTAGATGTCTTCAAGTCATGAAACTGTCTGGGAAGGAAGAATTCAAAGGGTTGACTTGTTTAGGGCATGAAAACAACTAAATTTAGGATTTCATGAGTCCTAAAATACTGATCTGAATATTGGGATTTGATGTGCCCAAATGGATCTATAACAGTTGCCCCCAAAAGCATGAAGTCGAAAAAATGCCAATGTTGAATGAAATGCTTTACGATGTGATGAGGAGGTATAGAAGTGGAATGTGACCTGCATCAATTACAATACATATATCACTATATTTGATTTCACATGAATCGCTGAGGGAAATCATACCCATGCTAAGCTTATAAACTTTCATTACATGTACATAAACAATCGCCTACAAATATAGACCCATGATTGGAATGACTATCAATGTAAATCCATTGTACATATGATTTAGTACTCTTGATATCGTAGCTCGGATGGATGAAACTATATCTGGGGTCTTCAATCTCATTCAACCATTCATTCAAGTACGAGTCTAACCATCTGAATACGTGTTATGAAGTCGAACATGGGAAGACACCATCTGATTACCAGCCGATGATGTAAGCTATTAACAGATGCGAGAGAAATCATTGATAATGATAACGATCCTCAAGGTACTTGTTATAGCTCCAAATCTCACTCTTGATGTTTGTGATGCTACACTCATGGCCTTGGGCAACCCCTCCTTCCAGACCTGATCTAAATACTTAAAAAATAGTGTTTACTCCCTATATGCAACATTGCCTTGAGATAAACATGTCTGTACGCGAGTCTCTATATACCCAACCTGCGTATATGTCTTAAAACACTTAAAAAAATAAATCTCCTTAATTTCGAGTAGAGATCATGTGTTTTACCTGTTTATTACCTATTAGTGCCCATGGCCCAACTGTTCCCATTGAATTCCCAACTAAAAAACTACTTTGGCAGAAGTATAAAAAGGCTTCAGTGGGAAGGCCTAAGGAGGAGAGAAGAGAGAGAAAAATCACTCTGCTGAGATTATCCCTGATCAGGGCTCAAGATCATTGTGCTTCAAGCACTTCCCCCATTACAGGAAAACCTTGTTTCCTTGAATTATGATGTCTTTCCATTAGATGAGATATCCTTGAGTGAGTCATGGAAGGAGCTTGTTGAAGGCTTGAGATTGGACGAATCCAAAGGACGGTTCAGCTTGGAGCCTGTGAAAGGAATACTCGGGTGAAATCTTCCCTTTCCGTACTTTAGTTATCTATAATAAAAGAAACACTTGTCTTGTTCCTAATATTGATCTTCTTCCTGCTTATGATATCAATGTTATGATTTACATATGAATAGTCGTTTCAATTGTATAACTAACTACTTTTCAATATGCTATGAAGTTGATTTCTTTATGATGCTTGGTCCATATACTACTATGCTTTCTTGAATTGATTATTCTACAGGTTGAAGGATTGAGAGGAACTCCAAGAGGGTTTGGACCTTGGCTAGATCTTATCAAATGAAGGACACCCAGGTGCACCTCTCTTCATGTAGTTTGTTTATATTAGTATCATTGTTGTGTGGAAAGCTTGCTTTTCTTTATAGGTAATCCCCGCTCTGCTAGGGTACTGACCCAAGACCCTAGGGGACCTTTGCCCCTAATAGAATTGGGAACTCTGATGGGGACAACAATATTGTTGTTCATAGTTTGGGTTTATTGAAGCCAATTAGGGCTCAGCTATTTATTTTCTTATTGTGACCGAGTAGTCTGTTCCTGTAGGAACTTGAACTGTAAGTTTTATCAGTTTCTTCAAACTTTCTTTTTTTGTTTTTTCTTGAGATCTATTGTATACGTAGTTTTTCCAGTTTACATAGGCGTATGTATGCAAGTTTCATCAAATGAACCCATGTATATGTAGGTTTCCTTGGGTTGAATAGCATATGCATGTAGCAATGCATTGACACAGTCAGGTATACCCTAAAATTTTCAAGATTTTTCAAATACTTTTGTTTCTGAAGATCTTCCTATTGGTCTCAGTCTTTCCTCAATAGTTACTTTTCTGTGTCAGTCTTTAATTTTACAACAAGTTCATGATTTCAAATTCTCTTCGGTTGTGGAAAGTATTGGTCTTGTTTTGTTTTGTTGCAAGCGTCGTCATTTTTGTTTAAGCACACAAGATTTCTTTATGGGAATCTTGGCTATTTTGGTATTCTAGGGAAGAAAGATTGGTCTCAATCTTTGTGGCAAATCTTGTTTTGGTAATATTTTTGTCTGCATGTCAAAACTAAATCATTGTGGCCATTTACTTTTCTTGCTTTTTAAAAGTTGTTGCATGACGATTTTGAGAATTGTCTTTCTTGATCTCGTGATCATCATCACCAAGCTCTTTTTCTCTACATTTTGATTGTTAAGAGCATCTTGAAACACACCTTTTGTTGCGTTTTCACCCGTTTTGTGTTGTTAACTTGCAAAGTGTTTTGTTGCCTATTCTTCGACCATAAAGTTTCAATCTTAGTTGGAGCACTTCTGAAAATTCATTTTTGTTTTTACTATTGAAGAAAACTTGAAAACTCGGGTTTTTCTTTCTTTGGCCTTGTTTTAATTTAGTTTCCTATTTGTGAGTGAAAGTGCATTTTTGTTCATCTTGAAATTTTCTTTTAGTGTTTGGACGAAAATGAGCATTAGCGACTTATATTCTATCTAAAAATCTTAAGTGGATAATTAGAATTGATAAACAAGTTACTTTCATTCTTTGATTTAGAGTAGTCTTAAGTTTGCGTCAGCGTGTACTCATTGCATTAGGATAAATTTGTGCATATTTTAGGGCATCCATAGTTTTGTTAATTTTTGTGAGTGTGAAGCTTGAGTAAAAGAAAAGAAAAGAAAAAATTTATTGCTTTCTTAGAAGTTCCTCAGAACCTAGTAGAAATTTATTTCATCGAAGAACAAAATGAGTGCATTTGCATATAGTTTGGTTTTTATTAATTTCTTTTGCATCAAAGCACCATCAGTTTCATCTCCGCTTATCCCTTGACTTAAGAACAGCCCATTTTAAAACAAGCGCTAATTAAAATACACTATAACTTTTTATAATTTTCAGTTTAGATACACCAACAAGTTTTAGGATATTTTATGGTCGTGGATTAGGTGCGTGGATAGAAAAATCTCCAAGGCCATTTAAACTATCAAATGTAGGAGTCTAAATAGTGAGTGCAAATACAATAGCATTAGGAAGACCAGGAAAGCTCCGGAACTGGGAGTTAAGCATGAGGGTTTTTGAAGATAAGGAAGAGAGATACCCCCTCTCCTACTTTTTGGATCTTACCTCATGACTATTCCGCTTGGTTTCTAATAGAAGTTGGTAACCTTAGTTACTTCTCCTAGGGATCTACATAGGTGGCTATGGAGGGGAATCCCGTGGCACCTAAGGTTGATGTTGTATCACTCTCAACAGTACTACTGGAGGGCACCCTTGTGAAGCTACGGGGCTTGCACCAACACAAGCTGTTGTTAGGAGGTTAGCGTAACTTCCTCTGTTACTTCACTTTCTTGTATTTTGGTGTCCGGTCGTCATCACCTGGAGCAGAAATACTGGAAAGTTGTTTGATTGGATGACATATTTTAGGGACTTTTTAGTGTGTGCTCTGTGCTCTTAGTTGGCCTAGATTTCATTTTTCTTGAGTGTTTAATTAGATCTTAATAAAAAATTCAAAGTGGCTGACTGATCGCCTAGACAGTTTCGAAGACTTCATGGTCTTTCACCACCAAGTTTAGAGCCTTCTCCTAAAAGGTGCAGAGGTAATATTGCCAGTGGGTTTCATCCCATCGCAACTGACACATTGGGTATTGATCCTCCCCTCGGGGGGCATTAGTGTTCAGGATAGGCCTGGTACTTCTGAATAACTAGAGAGGAACACTCCAGTTCTTTCTCAAGTTCTTTTTCAATCGGAAGATAACATAGAGGTAGAAGAACTCCCAGAGTCGTGAGCGGCTCTAAATTCTCCTCTACCTTCTAACCATCCAGACGTATTACAATATGTTGGGACTTTGACACATAGATCATCAAGTCCAGGTCACATTATGCACTTACCTTCGATGACCACCATTGGAAGCATGGCTTCTACTACAAGTGCTACAACCATGCATACTCCAACATCAGTACAAGGGGTAGGAACTATTTCCATCCCCTTTACATCTCTATTTGGGTATTTTTCTAGCACATCCTTAGTTGGGTCTACCTCCATTCCGTCTACGAGTGGAAATTCCCAAGCCAATGCATTTAGTTCTGGATTCTTCACATTTAGCACCCATTCATAGGGTATTCCGTCAGTTCCATTTAGTGCCCCCCCATCCATGATGGGTAGGTCAGCTTCATTTCAGGGTTTTCCTTTTGGAGGTGGTCATATACCACATTCCAACCTAACAATAGCATCTATGCCTTTTTCCTCTACAGGACAAGGCAACAATCCCTTTCAAGGTTGGACTAACCCTGCAGTTAGTGGCATAGGAACTGGGAATATATTTTTCGGCCAACAAGAGAATAGGTCGTACTCCATAGTTATTTCATTTCAAAGTATTCATCCCTTAACTTCTGCTTGGAATCCTTATCATGGGTTATCAACTCCTTATAATCCTTTAGGAGGGAGCTTCGCTCGTTATGGAGGTTTTTCGGCTGGAGTTGGTCAAACTCTGAGTTTTCCTGGATCACAAGGTCTTCCTTTTGGTTTAGCTAGTTTTTTTGGTTACTTTAGGTACCTGGGTGGCTTCCAAAATCTAGGACAATATTTTCATAACTTTCGGGGCTCCGCCAAGTTCGAGTGGAATCCCTAAGGTCCTCCTAAGCTTCCTTTTCTAGCAACGTTGAATATGCCAGACCTCACGAAATGAACAAATGATCGAATCAAATACATCTGGCCTAGCCTCTGGTCCCAACCAAACTCCCTTTGGACATTCCAAAGTTCAAGGGGAAGGGCGGTGAAGACCTGGGTGACCATGTAACCACATTCCATTTGTGGTGCTCATCAAACTCCCTTATTGATGACTCGGTTAGGTTGAAACTTTTTCAATGCACCTTGACTCGCAATGCGGCCAAATGGTATATAGAGTTTCTAGGGGATATCTTTGCATTTTTCACTGATTTGGCTAATATTTTCCTAAATAATTTGCAATTTCCCATCCATTATGATGTCGGAACTGAACTTTTGGCCAATTTTCATTAAGACACAACAACTCACATTTCTGATCATATTCGGGAATGGAGACGAATAAAGAGGCTCATTAAAGCTGAAAATTTTCTAAAATACCATCTTGAATGGTTTTTGAAAACTTTACAACCTAAAATCTCTAGGGATGTCTCTCTATCCAGAGTCTATTCTAAGGAGCAAGCTATTTTCAGGGCACAGCAGTTAGAATTCATTTATTTTCAATTTTCGATTCTACAAGAAATCTTTCCAGATGCTCTTAGGACTAAGGTTGATATAGCCAAGTCGAAGCCAGGTCCCCATGTGGATGGTATCGTTGGATCTATAGACACAAATGCGGTGAACCTATTGAGCCAATTGTAGCAGTTGTCTTTACAAGCTACTCCTAACAATCAGGTCACATCGTCTAACCCTTCATCTTCTCAAGCCTCTTCCATTAATGTTGTCCAGTCTTCCAACCCCAAAGGAAATCAAAATTCCAATGGAAAAAGGAAAGGACAAGTTAAGAAAAAGCATCAATATGAGAAGACTGACACAAATACACTTGGCAATAATGTTTGTGGTGGTGGAAATGAGTCTAGAAAGAAAGCTAAGTTTCCATGCAAGTTATGTAGTGGGGTCCATTTAACTCATCTATGCCCAAAGATTCAAGATGCTCAATGCTTGTTAGGGCAGCAAGGGACTTATAGCTCTCAAGTCGTTTTAACCAACCCTTTTCCCCAAGGGCAGTGATTTCTTGCTGGCACGAGTTCCAATCCTGGTACCTCAGCAGGAGGTAACCAGGAAGGGGAGAAATCATCAAATGTTTTCATGATGGGTTCTAATGTTCACGCGGCCACTCGGTTGCATGATTATGGTGAAATTGACACATCTAAGGACAAAACTGCTCCCGAATATACCGACCTTCATATTGAGCGACCCCCTGTCGAAACTATACCACGGATACCAAAAGGTTCCACTCAATGCACGACTATCAATCGTAATGTTAGGGCCACCTAGAATTACTCCATTGTTGAGGATCTAGCTCAAAGTCCATGTGCTATGTTTGCTCTAGAGGTTCTCTAGTGATGTCTTGCTCAACGAAGTGCTTTGCTTTCGTCGATAGGGTCAGTTGATCAAAATAACTCTTCAGTGCTCACTTTCGACATGCTTACTGTAAAAAAGTGACTCCCTCATCACATGGATTTTCAAATAAAGTCTACATACCAAAAAATTAATATTTTCCATACCATTATTGATGAAGAAACTTCCACATGCGTCATGTCGATGTCATGCTAGAAGGCCATTGGATCACCTTTGACTGTTCCTTCACTTCCCCTCCTAGCTGCATTTGATGGGCATTCTGATAGGCCACATGGGATTATCCCGGCCTTTCCCATATGTGTTGGGGGGAAGGTTGTCAATATCAAAGTAGAAGTCATCGACGCTAACCTAGATTATAATCTCCTCTTAGGAAGGAACTGGGTATATGAAGTGGATGTCGTTTTTTTGACTCCCTTTCATGTCATTTGCTTTCCTCATGAGGGGAAAATCATCAAGGTTGACCAATTGGACTATTCTCTAGTTGATCCTTGAGCAACTTCATATTCTAATGTTCCTTTAGTGGATAACCGTCACCCACCTACTAAGAATTTAGGAGTTGGGATGTATTCTTTATTGATGGGTACATTTGATTTTCCCTCTCCTATTGCTAGAAACAATGTCGTCTCATCATCCAAGGAGTCTTCATAGGAAGTGTTCTTCCAAACTCATTATTTTTTAAACCCTTGGACTTTGCCTTCACCTACGACCACATTAGCTGAAGGGCAAGTTGGTGGAATGGAATTCCCTATATCTGCAGCAGAGCTTAGATATCAGTCTATTGTCAACTCTGCAGACAACCATTCTACTCCTTTCTTTGAAGAGGAGTTAGAAGGTGATGTGGCCCCGACCTGGACCCTTGATTCTACCTTTGCTATGGATTGCTTAGATATGGTTTTACCATCCGATGAAGCAATCCTAGAAGTAATGATGGGTGTAGATCTACCTTGGGAAGACTTACACCATCGTTCATATTTCCTTCCTCCATTGCATGAAGTAGAATACAGGTTCCCCGAGCTGTTTACTAGTGATGTTTGTACGGTATCAAATGCTTTGTCTCCAACACACTTTCATGGCGAAGGTAATATGTTGGCGATTTTAAAAATGATATCTATAAACATCTCTAGGAACCCTAATGTGATCGAGAATCTCTTCATCGATGCTGAATATTCCCCTGAAGAAATTCAAATTTACACTGACCTTTTTAAGGAGTTTCGAGATGTATTCACTTGGTTTTATGAAGAAATACCTGGCATTGATCCATCCATAGTTCAACATGAGATCAAGACATATGAAAATTCCAAGTCGATTTTTCAACAGCTTCAGCCAGTTAATCCTAAGAAAGCAACAATCATTAAAGCTGAAGTAGAGAAGTTGCTCAAGGTGGGTTTCATATACCCTGTTCCGCTTACAGATTGGATTTCTAATCTAGCCCCTGTAGATAAAAGCAAGGAACAATCTTAGTATGCATTGAATTTAGGGACCTAAACAAAGCTTGTCCCAAAGATAATTACCCCATGCCAGTTATTGATCAGATTATTGACGAGTGTGTGGGTAATGAGATTTTCTCCTTCATGGACGGTTTTTCCAGTTATAATCAGATCTCTATCCATCCTAAAGATCATCATAAGACAACTTTTACATGTCCCTCGGGTACCTATGTATATAGAGAGATGCCTTTTGGTCTCAAAAATGTTGGAGCTACCTTCCAGCGGGCCATGTCATATGCTTTCCACGACATTAAACATATCATCAAAGCATACTTGGACGATCTAGCTGCTCGTTCTCGAAAGAGAACTGATCATCCTAGTCACCTTCGATTGGTTTTTTAGGGATCTTGATTATACAAGATCCATTTGAATCCCAATAAGTGGGTTTTCATGGTTACATCTGGTCCGTTATTAGGGTTCATTGTGTCAAATGAAAAGATTCAAGTTGATCCCTTCAAGGTAGAGGAAATAATTTAGTTTCCTCGCCCATCCTCAATTCAGCAACTTCAAAGTCTTCAAGTGAAGGCTAATTTCTAAGAAGGTTTATAATGAATTATGCCGAGATCACTAAAGGGTTTATGTGTTTGCTATGGAAAGGAGTTCCATATGTATGAGATGACTTTGCACATTGACCGTTTGATGCCTTGAAAAAGGCATTAGTCTCTACCCTGCTTTTGAGTCCACTGGATTATGGTAGGGATTTCCTTTTATATCTCATTGTAGCAGAATCAAGCATAGGTATGGTTCTCATTCAGGAAGACGGTGCCCTCATGGAGCATGTGATTTATTATTTGAGTCGAGGCTTGATAGGTCCTACACTTCGCTATTCTCCTATTGAGAAGTTGGCTTTGGCAGCTGTCCATGATATCCAATGACTCCGCCATTATATCTTGCTACGCAAAACTTTTATCTTAGCAGCGGTTGATCCATTCCAATTTGTCCTCAGTAGGTGAGTGATTGGGGGCAAATATAATCGATGGATATTCATTTTACAAGAATTTGATCTCGAGTTCTTGTTCGACAAGTCTAAGAAATCTATGGTTTTTGTGGAGTTAATTTCCGAGCTACCTTGTGTAGAGGATACTATTTATGAGGAAATTTTTCCCGACGAACATTTACTCCTCATCTCTTCACTCAACCCTTGGTATGGAGATATCATTTTATATCTCCAGAATTTGAAGTTTCCATCTACTTTATCTAAGGATGAACGCTGAAAATTATGTCACCTGGCTAAGAACTATGTTATTATTGGTGATACATTATATCGTCGAGGGGTTGATTCAATCCTTTGGCATTGTTTAACCCTAGAGGAAGTAGAGTTAGTGCTCAATGACTGCCACAATGGAGCTTGTGGTGGTCACCTTTCAGGGCTTTCTACAGTCCAGTGTATCTTGCATGCCGACTATTTTTGGCCTTCGTTCATCAAAGATTGTGTTTAGGTGGTCGAATGCTGTCACCCCTACTAAGTTTTTACTCAGAAGATGCATGCACATCCAGCTCCTCTTCTTCTCGTTGTCACTATCAATCCTTTTACTAAGTGGGGTATTGATTTTACAACTTGTAATCCACTTTCAGTAGAGAATCACAAGTACATTATCGTGGCCGTAGACTACTTCATGAAGTGGGTTGAGGCCATGCCCACTTATAAAAACGATAGTGAAACAACGAAATTGTTCCTTTTAATATAACTATCTCAAGGTTTGGTATCCCAAGAGAGATTTGCACTAACCATGGTAATCATTTCTAGAACCAGCTAATGTCTGAATTGGCTCTTAAATTGGGTTTCCAGCAGGAGCACTCATCTCCATATTATCCCCAGGCCAATGGACAGTTTGAGGTAGTGAAGAAAACCCTTAAGATGATCCTACAAAGGACGATCAACAAAAATCAGTCCAATTTCCATCTTATGTTGTATCTAGCTCCTTGGGCATACCGAACCTCCATAAACACTACTACAGGTTTTACACCTTTTCAGTTAGTTTATGGGATGGAATCTATCTTTCCTATTGAATGTGAAATTCCATCTCTTAAGTTAACTATTTAGCTCCTTCTACAGACCTCTAGTCTCGAACAGCGCCTCCTTCATTTGGAACATCTCGATGAGTAGCATCGAGATGCTGCCACAATCAATGAGGCTCTAAAGAAAAGGGTCAAAACTCAGTATGATAAAGTTGTCTATCCTCGAGCCTTTTTTGAAGGTGACCTTGTCTTGGTCTATGACCAAGATAAGGATTCCTTGGGGGTAGGCAAGTTTAAGCCTATGTGGTATGGTCCCTTTATACTTAAAGCAGTTTTAGAAAAAGCGGTGTATGAGTTAATCAATTTTGAAGGAAACAAGTTGGTAGAGCCCCGAAATGGGCTCTACCTCAAGAAGTACTTTGCTTAAGTAGCATCTAGGCAATGGTTTCTTTCTACATTTTGTATGTTTGTACATATCTCATTGGGAGTTTTTTGATATCGACACTTTTGGTCTATTGTGGTAGGTGTTAATGGATGACTTGGTTTATTTTAGATTCACCAATGGTGCTAGTTGGCACACTCTGAACGTCGCTTTCATAGCTTGCGTAATCTACCATCCAATTGGTCAGTTGATGGTGTCAAGGGGATTATGCATTGGTCCTGCTTCAAATAATATGGCTGAGTATACTATCGTCATTAATTTAGCATCGGAAGTAATTTCTTATGAAATCGATTCATTGGTAGTCTATCTTGATTCACAATTGATAGTGTCACAACTGAATAACATTTATCGAGTAAGGGATACATGTTTATATCGCCAGTATTTAAGGGTGAGGTTGTTGCAAAGATCATTTACTTACATTAATTATTTGCACATTCCAAGATATCATAATTGCTTAGTTGATTTTATCTCTAATCAAGCATTAGACTAGCACATCATTCATTCATTCATCATAATCAAATCAAGCATCAAAAATTCGAAACTATATATATATATATATATATATATATCATAAAATATCTTGAGTGTACATAAGTCTGTCCAAAATAATATACAAAAATTAGGAATCAAATGCCCATAATCATGTCTAGTACATTTAATGCCCCTGCTCAGGATGAGCGACTAAGTATGCAGCTACTGCTTTGGCCACATGCCTAAGAGTGCAAACCTAGTATCATGGCATGCCAACCACATGATGCTGCATGTCTATAGGGAGGGCCTCTACAACCTCCATCGGTACTCGATGAGTTAGTCTCATCAAATGCTGCTCAACTGTGTGTAGAAGTCTCTACATGTCTGCAGCCACCTCTTCGGCTCCTCAGTTGTGACATCCATGCCGTGGGAACCCAACTGGTCGTACTGGCCCAATATCTGAAACATGATCATCATATTTGTCAATTGAATCCTATCAAAAATATTTTTCAAAACTCATAATTATATTTGAAAGATCATAAAAAATCATAAAAGTCATAAAAATCAAAAACATTTGTTACCTATATCACCCCATGCTACGGTTTGTGGTAAAGCTAGATCGGGATCCCCTCAAAAGTCTAACCCAACATAGGGGTAGTCATCTATAGTGATGATCTGCTGCCTCCACCAAGAGAAGAAGCCATCGTCAAAATCAATCCATGGAATGCCCCCACCTCCTAATCGTTTCATCAAGTCAGCCCACCTGCCCATTCGTGGATCTCGTGGGGTGCTGATCAAAGCTAATACTCTAGGACAGAGCATTGGGACCATCTCAAAGAAGAAAGAGCACAAAATATTTCCATACCTGAAGTTTTTGGTCTACCCTTCTTGATAAAATTAAGCTTGCTCTTCAGGTTGGTGAGAAGAGGAGTACACCAATCAAATATGGTGGTGAGATAGTCTACCACCAAGCTCATGGCTAGCCGTAAAGCCTAGTGTAAGGAAGCTGATCCATTCACTCTAGCTATAGCGAATAGGATGATCCTTAGTGATAAAATCTCCACATGCTTGATTGGAATTTGATTTCCAACCTTTTCTCGATGACCCAGGCAATATATATACACATAGTCCTCGATAGAAAGACTACCTCGTGATCTACCCGTGGAATGTACTACCTCTCCCCTTCGGGAAAGGCCTATAATGAAATAAATATACTCAACCTCTATCTTGAGTGGCATTTGATCAATCATAAATGAGTCATCCTCGATTCTCTAGTAGTGAATGAGAATTTTGAGCAGGTGAGTGTTTGCTTTCATGTTTGGCATTTTAAAGAACTTTAGCAAACCACATCCTCTTAAGGCATCCAGGGAATTAGTATCATTCATAACCTCATCATCCCCTAAGGAATGCTCTCTTTCTCTCCAAGTGACTGGCATCCTGAAGAAAAAGCAAAATTGAACTGTTAGATTTTTGTTTTTAGGTTTTCACGGTGTATACATGGGTCTGTTTCATACACAGTCATGTGTAGGTCTTACGTATATGTGGGTTGCCCATATCCAACCCGCGTATTTGCCGTGACAAAATTTCTGACAATAATTCAATGGTGAAACTTGAATTAAAAATTCTGAAAACAATCACAATTGAATGAAAGACAAGTTTAAGGGTTACCTGGTGATTTTAGAAAGACTTGAATGGTAGAATTTGGCGTATGGCAAAGTTTGCTCCTTTTTCTCCACTCCTTTGCTGTCAAATCAAATAGTGATAACGGTGAGTTCAAAAACTATTTTATAATCTTTCAAAATGTAAAAATTTTTCAAAACATGATTTTGTTTTGTCTCATGTAACTTTTAACTTCAAAGCTCAGAATGTTGAGAATGGTTTGATTTTAAGGACATTTTGGATGCTTTTTGGCAGTTTTGAGATGGTTCCATGACTGCTGACCCGTCATGGAAGGTACCATTTACTCACTAGCATATAGGTTAGGGAAGCCATTTTTTCTATTGCATTATGCATACTAGCCTCCATTTGTCGATACACTTGCCATAGGGTCGATCCCATCGTGTTATTGTTCATAAACTATCTTCACTCGCTGATTTTTTAAATCATGACACGATGGTAGAGCCATCCTTTTCATGGGCATCATAGTTTGTACCTCATTGACATTTGTTGCCCATGCTGCTTCGATTTGAGTAGGCCCGAGAGTCCTCTGTAGTCTCACCATGACTTATGTGATAAAGACTCATTCCTCTTCGCTTCTTCACTTCGTTCTTCCTTTATACCCTAGAGGCTCCTTTGTGTCGAGTTGTACTACTACATTAAATTTTGACCATTTGCACCTTTTTTCCTTGAGCAAGTTTCACTTGGACTCGTGTTTAAGCAAACTTTTGACCATGAAGACTGCAAAATCAAACTTGTATTCCCTTGACTTCTGCAACTTGACACACCTTGACCTGTGGAAGGAACACACCTTTGAGTATCTTTGACCAATTTTCACCTCCCTGCATTGAGCATAAAATTGTTCAAATCCCAGGAACTAGATCATCTGTTTCACCAACACTCGTTCTTTCCACTGTTTTATAGCATTCTTTTATTCTTTTTCCAGTTTAAAGAAAAAGAAAAAAATATATATATATTCCAAAAAGAGGGGGAACGGGACAATATTTCCACTTGTTGTTGGTAGCTAGAGTCAGTCGTGTCGCCCTTGAATAGAGCACTCAAAACAAAGTCTCCTTCATTTAGGCAGGATTTAGTTTGACTTAGGTATGCCTTAACGTTGTTATTGAGTCAGTTCTCCCCTGATTGGTTATCTCTTCCAATCATGTGGAGGGTTCATTTGTGCCTCCTACATGACGAAATTATACAGAGTCATCGTATGCTGCACATAGTCACATTGAGTCGTGCTTTTGTTCAAGGGAAGTTCGCCTGAGTCAGCCTCTTTGTGGTGTCTCTTGACTCATTTTTCAGTCGTCCATCCCTAGTTGTCAGTCTCTTGTTTATCATCACATCCGTTATATTGGTCCTTTACTCATGCCGGTTTGAGAAGTTCTCCATTGACTTCTTGCTGGCGGGTCTTGTCCTTATCGACGATGACATCTTGCTCTAAGGATGAGGCTAGAGCTGCATGCTAGCCCTATTTTCATTATTGATAGGTCACCTTGTGCTCAGTATCGATCAATATCATGGGTCTTTGACTGAGTGGTTTCCCTTATGTTCAAAATCAACTTACACTATCACACATTGGGATTCGTGTAGTACCTCAGTTTCCATTTGACTCTATTGGTGGATGCCTCACCTCTGTGTCAACTTTCATTATTGCTTGGTTCAGAGGGTTTTTTGTAGTGCACTAGCCACATCTTGTGTACGCTGAAAACATGCTTCGATAAAGTTACTACATCTTTTTTCGTTTGATTCCTTCCACATTATTGGCCTACGGGTTACACTCGCGCTAGATTGATGAAGGATGCCTTAATGCCTTCCTTCTATTAGATCTTTCCCTACCGACTATGACTGATTTCTTTGGGCAAAGATGTAGAGTCCATTTGGAAATACCTTGGCATTTGTAGTCATTAGTGGCAGATCCTTTGCTATCGACAGTGGGAAACCATCATTGTCTCCTGATTGATAGATTCTTCCAGGTGTTCGACTCCAGCTCATCTATTCACACTTTTTAGAATGTACTGGGTACCTTGAGACTCATTATAATTATCGATGAGTAGTCTCGCATTTATTAACAGTATACATCAATGACCGACAATCAAATGATTTCTCACATGGTCGACTTTAGATCATTTATTCCCATGGTGTAGAAATGTACCACGGTGGTCAGTGAAGACCTCCGATTCCATCAACATTCATTGGTTCACTTGATAGTTGCTCCTACTGCTGCTAGTTGATACCACTCCACCTTATATGTTGCAGTTATTTATGGCGACATTCTATATGCTGGCACATGAGTTTGCAGTGTAGTACCATCTTACTCCATCATGTTCATTTGGTACTTTTTGGATTAGTCTTTGATATGATCTGCTTCATCCTTCAACATAATTGACATTCTTATATGCGATATTCAGACATGTACTTGTTCGATCGTGATCAGATGATCCATTATTTATTTTCTTGTCTTTTATACTTGTATACTTGGTGGATCCACTTGTACGTGATATGTAGACATGCTTTACCTTCTCTGAGCATCGGTATGCCCACCTCAGACATTGTTTCTTTCTGATCTCCTTTTCCGGCAGGTTGAACTTTGGTGAAGTCCTTCTCAATTTTTGATAGGTTTCCTTTCCATGCACTTACTTAATACATTTCGGCCATCATGTACCCCTTTCGACCTCATATACTAGGGGGCATCTGTTATAGCTCCAAATCTCACTCTTGATGTTTGTGATGCTGCACTCATGGCCTATGGAAACCCCTCATTCTAGACCTGGTCCAAATACTTAAAAAACAATGTTTACTCCCTATACGCGACATTTCCCTGAGCTAAACGCATGTGTGCACAGGTTTGTGTATACCCAACCCACGTATATGTATTAAATCACTGAAAAAAATAAATCTCCTTAATTTCGGGCAGAGATCACAGGTTGTACTTGTTGATTACCTATTAGTGACCGTGGCCCAACTGTTCCCAACGAATTCCCAACTAAAAAACTACTTTGGCAGAAGTATAAAAAGGCTTCAATGGGAAGGACTAAGGAGGAGAGAAGAGAGAGAAAAATCACACTGCTGAGATTATCCCTAATTAGGCCTGAAGATCCTTGTGCTTCAAGCACTTCCCCCATTACAGGAAATCATTGTTTCCTTGATTTATGATATATTTCCATTAGTTGAGATATCTTTGAGTGAGTCATGTAAGGGGCTTGTTGAAGGCTTGAGATTGGATGAATCCAAAGGATGGTTCCGCTTAGAGCCTGCTAAAGGAAGACTCGAGTGAAATCATTCCTTTTTGTACTTTAGTTATCTATAAGAAAAGAAACACTTGTTTTGTTCCTAATATTGATCTTCTTCATGCTTATGATATCAATGTTATGATTTATATATGAATGGTTGTTTCAAATGTAGAACTAACTACTTTTCAATATGCTATGAAGTTGATTTCCTTATGATTCTTGGTCCATATACTACTATCCTTTCTTCAATTGATTGTTTTGTAGGTTGAAGGATTGAGAGGAAGTCCAAGAGGGTTTGGACCCTAGCTAGATATTCCCAAACGAAGGACCCCTAGGTGCACCTCTCTTTGTGTAGTTTGTTTATATTAGTATCATTGTTGTGTGGAATGCTTGCTTTTCTTTATAGATAACCCCCGCTCTACTAAGATATTGACCTAAGAACCTAGGGCACCTTTGTCCCTAACAATATTGCAGTACATTCTACATGGTGTGAATGGATGATTTGATGTTGAACACCATACAAAGTCTTTTGGTCAAAGGCCATTGATGTATGTTTATCGACGAAAGCAAGAAACCTGCCATTGATGTATGCAAGCCTCAAGGTACTGAAGGGGTGTTTCTAAGTCAACTTCTTTGATAATGAGTTGATGTCGACAAGAAGTGACTCATCGTAAGAGAGACTTGCTGTATCCCACATCAATGACACAAAATGAGTGTAGTGATTCTAGAGATGGAATTTGACTAACAACAAAAGGTTCAGGAATGGTGGTCATGAAAATGAAGGTTTATGGTATTGCAAAAGATGGATTTTTACTGGATGACTTCTCTTTAACATGTCGGCAACACCAAAGTGAATTGGTAGCATTGATCCAAAACAAAGCAATGGATGGTATGATAGACCAACAATGTGATAACCATAAAGCTAATAACCCAATATCGATAGTCATGGTGATGGAGTGAAAGTGTCATGTTCAAGAGCAACCTGCTACCATAATGTGGTTTTCCCCTTTTTCCATTTTCCCCAGTCATTTCTGACCAGTACCTCTTTATTATCAAGCTTGAGGAGGATAACATATGCTTGTTGTATAACTTCACCCTGCGGGCAAATCCATTGCTATTTGATGTTTTAATAAGTCTGGCGAAGGTGAAACTCAGTCTTGTCTAGATGGACACGTTTGTCGCTATTTTATGTTTTTAACGAGTTTAACAACAAAGATAACTCCATCCTTTTCATGTTTAGAGAGTTTGAAAAGGTACAAAAAAAACTCCACAATTTCTTTTTCTTAAATTAATCTCTCAAGTCTGAAAAAGCCTAAAATAATACAATAGAGATATCATTTCCAATCTGTTAATGCGCTGGAAAGGACAAGCGCTCAATAATCTTTTCATGTTTAGAGAGTCTGAAAAGAGCTTAAAGAGGACCCCATTTTGAGGAATGAGTGGTGTCTAGGGTAGCAACTAGTTTCAGTGATGTTGGAACTTCTCAAAACATGTTGATTTATGTGAAGAGGCTAGCTAATAAGACCACTCATTGCAAACTATTCCTCAAAACAGGTAAAACAACCAAGTGAAAGTGTATGATCATCCAAAGGGATGGTGGTAATGGGATGAAAACAACCAAGGCTCATATGACGAGAGAGGCTGATAGAATGGCAATCGCTAGGGTTAAAATATAAATGGGTTCATTTTTAGACAAGCTTGAGTCATAGGGAACTATGCCTGGATTCAGTTTCATGTTTACACAAGATTGAAATGACAAGCTATGCTTGGATTCAATTTCATTTTTACGCAAGATTGGAATGAAGAACTATGCTTGAGATTGGTTTACATGCCCCTAGCATGATGAAAGGGAGATTCTCCTGTAACCAGATGGAAGTCATTGTGGTGAAGCGGGATGGTTATCCAACTATTTTTTGGCTTTATCCAAATAGGGAAAAAGTTGAATGGGGTGATTCCCTTCACATAACCTACAGGAAAGCTTAACTTTACCACTAGGTGCATGCCCCCCAAGCTTCATTACATTCACCTAAGTAAACTACTCATGGCTATGAGGTGGATGGAATGAAGGTTTTTTTACGAGAGCAAGTGAAAGACTCGATTGGGATTTTATGAGATCTAATCAAAGGCTTGACTTGGAACTTTGCTCTAGGGGACCTTGTTTCATTTTTTAATGAGCTTAACACAACACAAGGAACTCTACTCAGATACCCTTGTTTCATTTTTTAACAAGGTTGACACAAGACCAGGAACTATCCTCGTACTCTTTCTTTCTTTTTTTAATGAGCTTGACACAAGACAAGGAACTATGCTGATATTCGTTGGTTACATTTTTTAATGAGGTTGACACAAGACAAGGAACTATCTCCACAGGAGTTGTTTCATTTTTTAATGAGGTTGACACAGTCAAAGAACTATCCTCATATTCTTTGGCTTCCTTTTTTTTAATGAGGTTGACAGAGAACAAGGAACTATCCTCATACTCCTATTGATCACAACTCATAAAAGGTCATGAAGGAGAGATCTAGTTCCAATACCCCTAGTACATGATGTACAACATCACTGAATTGATCATCAATTGATGTAGGTATGGAACGGGTTTCCACATAATTAACTCATGGTGACAATAATACCATTGGTAAAAGAAGACAATTTAGGGAAGATGGTTGACTGGAAGCCAAATTTGGACCAGGAAATCAAAGCTGGTCAGTGGTGACAATTTTTCCTTCATGCAGGAAACAAATCACTCGAAAGAGTTCTGAAACAATAACTCCCATGTCGTAGATATAGTCACACCCAAGTAGTAATCTAAAGGACCTAGGACTACCATCACATTCAGATAAATGATTTTTCCTCCCAAAGTAAACTGTAACTGAGGGAGGATCCCTAAGGGTTGAATGGTTCCTTTTTTAAAATCCAACAGATTCTGGGTAAGTGGCACAAGTGGCATTGAACCGAGTGCTTGCCAAACAATAAAGGAAAGGATACTCACTAATGTGCCTTCATCAATAATAGTGTTAGATACAATCATATTACAAACCTGTACGATGATTCGAAAAGGCATATAAGAAGGAAGACAAAATCCTGCCAGTCAATTCCAATCAAAGGAACTGACCAGACTACTTATATGGGGTATAATAGAAATCGGATATCTAACCCCTTGAGTTATCAGAACAAGAGGATTTTCCTCCTATCTTGATGGAACATGAGGATTTCCCCCAAGCTCATTTGAATCTGAAGAAACGAAAAGAACCTGAGTGGTATCATATTTACTCTCTTCGGGAAAGTTACAATTTACTAAAGGTGAAATCGAGTCAACTGTTACCTCGACTTGTTGATGTGGGTTGGGTATAGACTCATAGGATTCACTTTCAAAGACGGTGGGTTTGAATGATGGTTTATTTTGGTCAGTCAACTCATCAACTAGTGAATGATTTAGGGAGAGTCTCCTGTAACTAGATTGAAGACACTGTGGTGAAGTAGGACAATTATCCAACACTTTTTTGGCTTCACCCAGATAGGGCCAAAGGTGAATGGGGTGATTCCCTTCACATAACCTACAGGAAAACTTAACTTTACCATTGGTTCCATGAACTTTACTACCACTAGTTGATGTTGTGTCACCAATATGATTTCGAGAAGTTAATGACACTGGATGATGTGAATGAGAAGATCATTCTTCTATGTTCTAAGGAATATCACGACAATTTTGAAGAAGATGGTATTGCACACAAAGTTTGCATGGATATCAAACTTTGTGAGGCTTGATGGATGATTCCTCATTAGTTGTTTCATTCAAAGCAATGGTTGCTTGGTTTCTCCTCTACTGAATTTGCTTCTTCTTCTTCTTCTTCCCTTTCGTCTTCTTCTTAGCCACTTGGTTACTAGTACCAATACTTTCACCAAGCGAAGAGGAAGAATGGGAGAAAGAAACAATCGAGGAAGAAGGTAAAGGGTTAAATTTAGGATCAAGCGGAGGTTAATTTTGTCTAGTTCGAGGTGTACTCAATTGCTGACAAATCACAACATTTTGAACCAAGGAGGTTGAAAACAACCATACTGGAAAGCCAATGGTAAATCCTAAAAGGGATAATGTAGGCATAAAAGGAGCACCAATATTTCGAAAAGGAAGAAAAGGACTAGGATTCCCATCAAAAGTAATTCTTTGATTGGTGGACTCTAGATTTGTCACCATATGAATCAACTTAACATCAACTAAGGAGCGAGCGTGAAGGGTGTTATATACAGTCAATTAATTTTATTTTAATCAAATTAACATAACAAAACAAAAGAGGGATAATCTAGGCAAAAGGTTTACCAAGCAACTGTGAACTATAGAATAGCTCCTGGCGAACCAGGAAGTACGGGTAGGAAATCTCCTCAAATGTTGTGTTTGGTGTATCAAAGTGTACAAGGTGGCCAACTCGGTTACCTAAGTATGAATAGCAACATACCGTTTTCCTCCCATATATACCCAAAGGTACGTGGAGGCCCAATCCATATAAACATTGTCTAATGCAAAACCGCACAATGAGGGCATTCCCATATACTTTACGTACTAGAACACCACCCTATATACCTGAAGGTACGTGGACGAGCTACGATATACTCATGTACATGGAATAAGGTATGACACTTGAGATGTATTGTAGACAAGTTAGCGACAACTGCTTTGTTTTATGATGCCACCACATGTTTCTAGCCTATACCTCTAAATGTTTTTCCTTAGGTCACAATGTTCCATTAGGTAAATTCAGATAAATTTTAAGTTGGTCTTCTTTAGAATTTTCCTTTCAAGATTCACCACGTGATGTATGTTTGCAATTCCTAAAACGAAACTAATATGATAAGAATTCTTTCCATTCAATTGAACAATGAAAACCTTAGCTAGTAGGGATAGAGCAATCAGATCTTTGACAAAGAGAAAAGAGCACATCTAATGCAATTTCCCTAGCTATTCCTTTCAAGCATTCGAAACGTACAATATGAACGATGCAAGTTTTTTCTTTTTGAATCCCCTAATGTTATGATGAATAAAAAGGAAATATGCACATACAATCAATCAATCGTTCACAAGAATGAAGACTTTTACGACAGTTCTAATTCAAAGGAAGAGAAGACTTTATGACACTTTCTTTCGAATGAATATTAATCAACAATATTCTAACTTTTAATTTAGACTGATAAAGACAAAGAACATATTAAAGAAACATTAATAAATAAAATTGAAGTAGGGGTGGAAAAGGATATACAAATTTGTTCTATGAGACATGATATTCATTGATCAATTAGAAAGCAAAACAACAAGGAAAAATTGGAGAAAAGACTTTCCAAAGGTGGGAATTTGACCTAAGGTTTATCAGCGTAGGTCAAAGAGGGCCTAACTGTGTTGTAGAGCACTGTCCCTCACTCAAGGGTGATCTTCAAAGCACTGTCCTGTGACAAAGCCTGCACTGATTTCTGAGAGGCCACTCAAGAGTTATCTAACCTCAATTTTTTACCAAAATTCAATGCAAAAGGGCTAAAATACAATTAATGAACACAAGTAAGGTCTACAAGGATATCTTAGTGGGTGGATAAGCTACTAGGAAAGGTGATAGGTCCCCAGTGAAGTGGCTAATTTATTTTGGACAATTTAGCTTCTACAGATAAATACTAATTCACTAGACAAGTAGTTGTGCCTAGAAGAACTGTTTAAAGTGTTTTAGACTTTCCCTATACGCAATAGATAAGAAGAGAGGATAGAAGGCCTCCTTGTATTTCCTCTTTCCTCTCGTCTCCCTTGTATCGACTCTGTCACTCCTTCCTGTACTTAATCAACTCGAAAAGTACCCTGTTAACACAACAGAAGACAAAAACTGATTAAAGCATGCGATCTATTAAATATAAGTGAAAGGAATCATATACAATTCACACACATAAGCATTATGAAACAATACAAACATATGGGTAAATGGTTCAAACACTTTATTAGATAGAATAAATAATTACAACCATTGGTGTCTGATTCAAAGCCATTCCTCTAGCTGGGATCCCATCCACATCACATCAAAAACATGAAAAACTTGTAGCATTACAATACTTGCTTCAAAGCCGAATCTCATAGCAGCATTATCTCCTTGTAATTCAACATAATCCAACCCCTGATCACTTACATGAGTGGTCAATTTATAGGAAGATGGAGGATGTTTTGTCATTAATGGTGGCATTGAATGACCTTCCATACTTAGAATTAGTTCCATGGAGGAAGGGATGAAAGGATAGGATGCACCTTAACTCATTCCTCATCCATTTTCAAGCTCATAGTAGTTGATAAGTGAGGGAACCTTCTAGATGACTCCAAAAGATAAGAATATTCCCCAAACCCTATGTGAATTTTGCTCATTCTTGCTCAACATAGGTGAAAGGAAGCCTAAGTGCTCTGTAGAGCACCATGGTAGTGAACTTAACTACTGTGCAATGCACCTTCATAAGGGCTTACTTGCGCTGGTCCCTTTAGAGGCTATTTTTGGATGTCTTCAACTCATGAAACTGTATCGTAAGGAAGCATTCAAATGGTTGACTTGTTTAGGGCATGAAACAACTAAATTTAGGGTTTGAAAGTCCTAAAACTCTGATCTAAATATTGGGATTTGATGTGCCTAAATGGATATGCAACAAGGAATTCCAAAGATTCCTCCCTTAGTGCCTAGAGAGAGATTATCTTTAAGATATCTTTATCCAGATTATTATGGCCTGATCTTTGCAAACTGTATTTGAAGCGCTTCACAAAGTCCTCCATATTCGCATCCTCTTTTTGCATAATCTTAAATATTTCCTCCTTAGTGTCTCAGGATTTATAGTAGTCCTGATATTTTTCAAGGAAAATTATCTTCATGGCATCCCATGTTGTAATAGAATTTCCAACTAAACCCATAAATCATCTCAGAGTTATTCCCTTCAAAGTAACAGGGAATATCTTTAATTTCTAAGCATCAGAAATATAATCATATGCCCACCAAACAATGTCAAGTTTGAAAAGGAATGTGTTTGGATCTTTAGAAGAAAGACAATGGAAATTAGGTAATGTTCTGAAAGGAATAGGTTTCACATGCACATCACCTCTAATATCTCCAATTGAAAATTCGATCGTTGATGTTTGATGAGCCATGAATAATTTCCTGTATTCACTTCAAATCTCAACATGTGTTAGTTATTCTACAGTGCAATGTTGATTCTGTATAACAACACTTACTTGATCAAATGGTGGATTAAATTCCCTCAAGAATTCTCCTTATTCTGAGCTAGAAATGCTCAATTATTCTGATCCTCTACTTCCTATTTCTTCTTCCTTGAATTTTGTTTCTACTCTTAGGGGAGGTCCTAGTTGTGAAACTAACTTCCTTCCATATCTTGTATGAGATTTAACCCTCATTGTAACTGATGAAAATGCTCCTAACTCAACCCTTTAAATGATTTCTTGGATGTAGGTAACTCTGCCCAGATCTTTCCCTCTTTTTGGGGGCCTTCCTTTTCCCCTTTTATTTGTGTTTATTTTCATGTAATTAGCAAGTGAAAGGAGAACATTCAAATAAATCTGAATCTCAGGACCTAGAACAAGGTGAAAATTTCCCTTCCCCAGATGAGAAAGTGGCCCCTAAAAAGAAGACAAAATAAAGAAAGACAAACCAACCACAAAATCTAAGCTTAGGACCTAAAACAGGAAAAAAACTTCCCTTCCCAGGATGAGAGAGTGATTCCTAAAAGAAATAAAAAATCAAAAAAATGAAGTAAAATTAATGCTTAGGACATGGATGAGTGTTAAAACTTTCCTCCCCAGGACAAGAGAGTAGTCCTAGAAAAACAAGAAATCGAAATAATGAAAGAAATTTAATACTCGGGAGTTGGAGCAAGGTGAAAACTTCCCTCTGTAGGACGAGAGAGTGGTCCCAAAAAAACAAGAAATCAAAAATATGAAAGCGATCTAATGCTCAGGACCTAGAGCAGGGTGAAATCTTCCCTCCCCATAATGATAGATTGGTCTTATTGTCAATACTCGTCGTACGTTCATGCTTGTAATAGCCTCCTCGACAACGATGCCAAAATGTTAGTGTTTAGATATGAATTATAGAATTCACCCTTTTCCCACATTAATTTTCAACCCCATGCTCGTCTAGTTATTTCAAGGTTACCATGCAAGGTCCCTACAAGCCATAGTTTCACTACCCAGCATTGAGCATTCAATAAACAACATAGCAACATGTAACAGTAAACAATAACAATAACAAAAATAAGAGCAATAAAAAGTTAAGATTCATAGAAACACAACTTAATAAACCAATGTAGTGATAAAAAAATAAACATAACAAAGATGAGTCTATGCACACAACTAATCCAACAATACCTGCTCAGGAGAGTCGGTGTAACTCCCTAATCAGGTTTGTGGTAAATGATGAAAGACTAATAAATACTCAGAAGATCAAGATTGCATTAATCAAAATAAAAGTACAGAGGTCTTATGTTACATGCTCAAAGTTGTTGTATCTCTCTTTTGTCGCAGCTAGCTTTCCCAGACTTGTAACCTTACTTATAAATTCAATGTTACAAAGAAAGTATCAACAATTTCCAAAGACTAATGGAGTTGTCTGCCTACAAATATACATTGATCATTAAGAAATAAACAAAATATGAAGATAGTGAATATAATGGTCCAACGGACTCTCTTGGGTGGAATCGTTGTTACAACCAACATCCTAAGATAGTGCTGCCAACTCATCGATAACCATACATTGAATTGTAGTCTGTTGAACATCATCCTTCCAAATCTGCAAAGGAACATGAGTTAGCAAGTCGCATTAGCAACGATCCCCTAGGACTATGGTTCATTGATTAATAATTCACAAAGAAATGACAAATAGATATACATTTCATGCTTCAAATACAAATTAACCTTGTAAGAACATGAAATATGTGAAGGAAAGGGGTAAAAAAAGAAGGTAAAAATTAGGCAAATTTAGCAACCAACATAAGCTTAAACCAATTTTATTAAGTAATCTTCTTATATACATTAAAATTTTTCTACATAAAGAAAATAAGTCCTATTAAAGATAAAAAAATTGATTTATTATGAAAAACATTTCCTTGTGTGAAACCCATCTTCAAGCTTATATTGTAAGTCATATAAGTTATAATACTCAATTGTAAATGACTATTCATAAACCATTGAAAAGAAATAGAACTACAAAATTTCTTTATGCACCACTTGTACACTGGCACAAACACACAACAAAAACTGAACACAACGAATTTTTTTTTTTTTAATGATTTTGTTTTCCTGCAAATACACTATCATGTGCAAAGATTCATAGTTGTAAAATCAAACATGTACGTGATTTCCCTAACATGAGTACTTTGTACTCCACACAATTAAATCACTATACAATGAAACATAATAATATTGGCCATTTTACTACACATACCCCTTCACTTGATATATGATCATGAAATGTGTAAAAGTATTAGATTTGTTTGGAGAATCAATAACTTACATTGTATGTAATAAAAGTTATAGTAGTCAATTTTAAACAATAATTTGGAAAGCACTATTGAGTAGAGAAGTAGAGAAGTGAAAGTGATTGTGTTCCTACAAATAAAAAAGAAGGAGAATTACAAAATTGCATTATGTACCACCCGTTCCCCAGACAAACTCATAGTAAAAACATGACATGATGAAAATTAACAACTTAATTATATACTCCTACAAACACCCCATCTTATACAAGTATTCATAGTTCTAAAATAAAATCTGTATTCAATTTCTCTCCCACACATACTTCGTACTCTGCATAGTGAAAACTCTACATAACAAAACATAATAATATAACCTGTTTTCTCTCACATACGTTGTATTTAGTAAACATTCATATGATATATGATATGATTTTTTTAAAACGTATTAGATATTTTTGAAAAATCAACAAGCATATGCCATATCCACACAGTAAAAGCTCTACACAGAGGAAAATAATAATATTTCCCATTCTCGTGCACATAACTTCATCTGATATATAATCATAGTTCTCCCAAAAATACCCCATCCTAACTTTTTCTTCAGCATAAAAGCTCCGCACATTAAAAATCCACATAATGAAATTTCTCACACATACCCCATCCTTCTCAAATATTAAATTCTAGAACTAATTCCTAAAACAATATTAAATTAATCGATCCATACCAATCCCCACACACAATTGTTATGTACACTCTCCCTTGGCATAACCACATACAAACCACCACATGCTTCTTCCACACAACCACCATTGTATAAGCTTGATCTATTAACTTTTAGCTAGACCAAACTAGAAAGACATAAAAAGACATTGCATAATGCTCATCCAATAATGCAGATCAAGACTACATAGCCTGCAAAAATTAGAACATTGAAAGTATTTGTATTAATAATTTTGCAAAGATACAAGCTCCACAAAAAGAAACATGAAAATATTATTTGTTCTCCCACACATACTCATCCTCCATGAGCATTTATACAATATACAATCCAGATATTGTTAAAAGTATCTCTGCACAATGATTTGTGTAGCCTTCCATTTCCAATGCTCAACTAACCATGACTTTTTCTCTACGAGAAGATAAAATCATCTTTCTACTCTTCACAAAGAGATGATAATTAAATTGAAAGAAAGAAACCGACGTTACTTCCTTATCACAATTTAATTGTCCTGATCCTTATTTAGTTAAACTTTCATCAATGAAATATTGATAACATACATCCAAGAGAAGTAACCATAAGTAATTTAATGCAATATGTATTTGAATGTGATTAAATTACAATAATTCATATAATAATAATAATAATAATGACAATTGGATTGAAATAAAGAAGCTCACATTATTTTCTAGTTACAATTTAATCGTCCTCATCATTTTCTAGATACATTGTTATCTAGTCTATATTTTTAAGCATTGCAATGCCTTCAAAGCAATATCGACAATGCAAATTCAGTGAAACTAACAGTAGGAAATCTCACAGAATACAAAACAAGTACCTTAATTTCTATAATAATCACAATCAAATTGAAATAAAACAATTATTGCTATTCACAAATCAATTTCTATCAATTTTAGAAATGCCACGTGTAAGTTATTCTTTTCAAATTGAACTAAAAATATTTTACTTACTTTTCACAAATAAGTGTATTGATCTCGATCTACAGGAACTAATAATAAATCGATTGCAATAATCATCTACCAAAAATGGCAATTCCTACAATCGTACTAGCAGTAGATAATAACATGTTAATAGTTAAGATGAGATTGAAAGCAATATCTAGAACGAAAGAAAACTTACATTATTTTTCAATATGCTATGGTCCAAATGCACCAAAACACATTGAAGAGAAACCCTACAATTATCAGGAGCCTCCTACAATTATCAGGAAACCCTACTCGATCACTATGTTTTGTGCTGACAATACGGACATATGGTGGAGTGCCAACGAACTAGGAATCATCCATGTGCCTTTAATTGTAATATCATATCCCCATATCATCAACACATAACATTATAATCGAAAAAACATGCTCAAGGAATTACATTACCATCAACAAAATGTAATAATCATCTACCGAAAATAATGTCTTGTGAGTATGTTACAGATATAAAACTACAACAAATAGATTGAACCCAGAAATAGAACCGAGTAGCACAACAATGATGCTAGCAATAGATAATGCTATGTTATTATTTTGAAGAAAAGTTAAAGGAATATATACAACTAACAAGAGATTTTTTTTTTGTTGATGTTTTATGATCCAAATACACCAAAACACTTTGAAGAGAATCTGTATGACTATCAATAGTCCCTACTCGATCACAATGTCCTTGATGAGAATATGGGTATCTGATGCAGTGCCAATGAATAAGAAATGATACACCTACCATTAATGCTATCATTATATCCCCATCTTCTAAGCACATAACATTATCATTAAAAAATGAAAAGTTTGGTCAACAAAGAGCGCACCAATGAGAGACATGATGATATCATGTCCATTTACCAACGTTCACAACAATAACACATTGTTAAGGCATTTGCATAATTGGAAGCACTATGAAAAAACTCCATATTTAGTTTTGCAATGCTCAAGTGTAAACCATTTTTATAAGTAATTTGTTTATAGACATATACAGTTTTTTTACTTAAAAATACAAGTACTTAAATTAGTCTTACTGAAGATAAATACTTGTTTTATTATAAAGAGTTTTTCCTTGTGCGAAACCTATATTAAATTTTATATTATAAGTCATACAAGTTACAATGTTCAATTGTAAATGAGTATTTATAAACTATTGAAAATAGACATAATTACAAAATTTCGTTATGTGCCACCCATTCATCTTCACAAATACACAGTAAAAGCCCTGCATAATGACAATTAAGAATTTTAATCATTATGTTCTTCCGCAAATACCATGTCCTTTGCAAAGGCACATGCTTTGTACTTGTCACAATAAAACCTTCGTACAAAGAAACATAATAATATTACCCTCCCTCCTGAACATACCCTATCGTTTGTAAACCTATATATGATATACGATGAGGAAATATGTAAAGTATTACATTGGTTCAAAAAATTGATAACTTATATTATAAGTCATAAAATTTATAGTAATCAATTGTAAATGTGTATTTGTAAATCATTACCGAGTATGGAACTAGCTAAGTGCACACGATTATGTGTGACTACATATGGAAAAGAAGTATAATTACAAAATTGCATTATGCACCACTCATTATCTCACACAAACCCATGGTAAAAACACCAAAAAATGAAAATGTAAAACTTTAATCATTATGTTCTCTCACAAAAACCTCGTCCTATCTATACTTTCATAGTTCTAATAGAAAATCTCTACGCAATTTCTCTCGTGCAAGTACTTCGTACTCCACACAACGAAATCTATGTACAATGAAACATAATAATATCCCCCTCTCTCCTGCACATACCTTGTCATCCATAAACATTTATACAATATGCCATAAGGAAATGTGCAAAAGTATTATATTTGTTTGCAAAACCAACAAACATAGGCCATCTTCATTAATTTCTACATGCAACCCAAATGGTCATGAAAATACCTAATCCTAATAAAATCTCCTCACAATGAAATATCTCGCATAAACTTCTTACCCCATCTTAATCAAAGATCTATGTAATTTTTCTTCTGCACATACTTCATACTCCGCAAAGTAAAATCTCCACATAAAGAAACATAATAATATTCCTCATTATCTCGCACATTCTCTATTTTTCATAAACATTTATATGATACCACACATACTTCATACTCCGCAAAGTAAAATCTCCACTTAAAGAAACATAATAATATTCCTCATTAGCTCGCACATACTCTGTTTTTCATAAACATTTATATGATATATGATCTTAGAATTTGTAAATGTATTAAATTTTTTTGAGAAATTGATGAGCATACACCATTTCTACACAGTAAAATCTTTGTACAGTCCAACGTAACCATATTCCCCATTCTCCTACACATAGCTTCATATGATAAATAATCATAGTTCTCCTAAAAAGATCCCATCGTAATTGGTCTTTGCCTTAAAATCTCAACATAGTAAAATCCCTAAACAATGAAATCTCCTGCATCTGCACATGTTACTTCTCCTACACATGCTTTCATATGATACATGCTCATAATTATCTTGAAAATACCTTGTCCTAATTTCTCCTTTTCCATAAAATCTCAACATAGTAAAAGCTTTGTGCAATGAAATCTCCCACATATACCTCATCCTCTGCAAATATTCAATTCTAACACTAATGCTCAAAACAACAATTGATTAATTGATTGCCTTTAGCATGACCACATGCTCCCTCCATGCAAGCACCACTGTACAAGCTTGACCTATTAACTTTTAGCTAGACTAAATTGGGAAGAGATCAAGAAGCACTATCTAATGTTGATATGATAACGCAGATCAAAGACCGCATAGCCTAGAAAAATGAGAACATTGAAATTAACAATATTAATCATTTCACAAAGATACATAGCTCTAAAATAAGAAACTCTACACAAATGTTGTACCGCACAAACTCTATAATCCACACAATAAAAGTTCCGCACAACGAAACATGATAATATTATTCCTTCTCCCACACATACTCCATCTTCTATAAGCATTGATATGATATACAATCTAGAAATTTGTAAAAGTATCTCCACACAACAACTTGTGCATGACCCCAGCCTACACAAAAGACCCACAACCATGTCAATTTTGTAATCATGAGGAAGAGGATCATGGGGAAGAGGAGTACCGTAATATTGTTAGTGTCAATCTTAATATTAGAGAACTCAATAAATTAGGTATTAGTTTATTTTTAAATCAAAAGTCACATACTTAAAGTACCAAAAATGAAATGCTCTCCGCCAACAAAATTGTGTCCCATCTAAAAGTGCAAAGTCTATTAAAAATTAGAAATAAAATTTCAAAAAAATTAAAAAACTATTTTTGAATTCATAAAAAACAAATTAAAAAAAAAACCAAATTTTGTAGAAGTTTAGGCGAAAAGAACTAAAAAAACAAAATCATGGAGTGAATGCAATTTGACCACAAAGGCAATGGTAGCTTCACGAGACGAGAACTAATAAGGGAGACATACATAAATGTATAAATATGATGGATAGATATGATTGTCCATAGATTCAAACATAAATATAAATATCATGGATAGATAACATTGTCCATAGATTCAAACATAAATATGAGACTGAAAATTACAAAATATATGTCCTTGCATATGTGTAAGTGTTACAAGGATAAAACGGTTTACCATAGTTTTTTTGGAACAACTTAGATAGTTTTTTGTTCCCTTCATGAAGGAACTCATCCTTCAATTATTGTTTTCAAAATAAGATCATCTAGCTTCTAAGAAGCTTGATTTAATCTTTATATAGTCTTAATATAGTACAATGATGCTTTTTGGCTCTAAAGAAAAAGATAAAACCCTCCACCATATTAATAATTTGAATTTTAAAATATGAATTTTTGTCTTTTAAAATGGAATAAATGTTTTTTTTAAATGTAAAAATCGATTCACAATTAAATAAAAAACTTTGAAGTACTCGATCGTAAAGTCAACTCAGAATTATAATTTTCTAAATGCCCGAAATTTTACACTGGATTAAGCTGAATTAAAGGCGAAATCAACCATTAAGGTTAAGGTGGTCGAGGGCTCCGATTTTGGCTTTTGAAAATGAAGAGCAGCGAAATCAACCATTAAGGTTAAGGTGGTAGCGGGATCCCATTTTGGCTTTTGAAAATGAAGAGCAGATACTGGAGCGATATCGGTGAACGAACGCGTGTAATTAGCTATGAAGTGACTAGTGTAGCCCTCGAAGAGGCTACGTTCTACACCAATCATAGTGTTTCTCTCTCCAAAGCCCCTGTATTGTGTGTGGCCCAAAGGTTCAGGAAACCTCCTCCCAAACAGTGGGTCACATAATGGTGGAACTCTGGACTTTCGAATGGGCACATGCTTGGGTAATCAATAATATACACCTTACTGGGTCCTCATGGATTTGCATTATTTAAACTGGGCAGATAATGACTATCCCATGTTCTTAATTGACTGGTAAAGCAGGTAATCTTGGTACGGGGTGCAATTCAGATTGGCAATGCCCTACAATGTTATCATTCTTGCTTTTATAGAGTTATTGCACCCAGAGGCGCATTCAATATATATTTTTCCTAAAATAAAAATAAAAATAAAATATATATTTTTCTAAAATAAAATAATTATTTAATGGGATAAAAATTAAAATTTCACAAATAAATTATTTATAAAAAAATTAAAGTATTAAATTTTTTAATTACAAATTAATTTGAAAATTCATGTAAAACTATTTTTTTAAATAAAAATGTATATTTGTATTAATTTATAAGAAAAAAGAAGTCGACACTGTGAATTCTGAATTGTATAAAAATAAAACTGTATATTCGTATTAATTTATAAAAACCATGAACTCGATACCGTGCATTCTGAATTATAAAATTATATAATTTTGAATAAGAGAGTTAGATAAGCTCATTCGACCGTGACAATTAAAAATAATAATAATCCAAGCTACATTTCATTTTATAACTTTCTAAGAAAAAAATCCAAAAAGGAGTCATAAGTTGACTAACAACATGCAAGACAGATACAGTTAAAGAAGTTGAAGTGTTTGAGAGATCAAGCAACAGAAACACTAAAGATGCTACATACTAGAAATAAATTTAAGTAATGGTTGTTTGAGATGGCTTGCATGGTTAGAGCCTTTCATACGCATTTGGTTGGCTTCATTGAACACAGCTCCCGGGCTTTCTGTGTCCAAGGTTGTCACGATGGAACTGCAAGATTCGCCTCATCTAATCATGAGCGTTGGAAGTCTAAACAAAATGGAAAGAGAATCGATAGGCTAACTTCAATGGATGAGATTTGTGGCAGCACTGCTAGACACACTTACTATACAAAATTTAAAGGAAATTATGTTGTATAAAATTATAACATGTAGGAAATTTTCAATTCGGAGTGATTTCCTAGTTGATGTAATTTCCCATTACTTACCCAGTTTTTTTTTGTGCCACATCACCTTCTGCATGTCCTTTTGAGTTCAGATTAGATAATTCATATGGGGAATTTGATTTTAGAATATTTAGGAAAATTGTTTACATTTCGATGAGTTTGATTTTTTTAAGGCTTATGATAGGTTTAGAGTTAGATGGTTTTAGATTAGTTTAATAATAAATAGAACTAGCCTCTAATTCAATGTGTACATGAACTTCAGGCCATCAAATGGGACCAAAACTCAAGTAGAAACCAATTTTCTCTATATAGGTAAGGGTCATCATTAGAATTGCTTTTCTGATTCCAAAAATGAGTTACATGGATGCTCCAATTTAAAGATGATACATGGTTTGTTTATTTCTCTAATAAAGGTTGTAATGGAATGGTTTGCCTAGGAAACGAGGCACTAATCAATCACTCAAGGTAATGATAAGAGTTTCGAAATTTACTTACTCCTATGAGTTTTTGTTGGAATTTTTAGCTAAATTCCATAACAGACAGATAAAAAAAATGCTATGTTTTACTCTATTTCTGCACAGAAAACTGAAAAAGTTGTTTTCTAGAAATGGTGTTGCAGCAACACAATTTGGTGTTGCAGCGACGCTGAACAACACTCTGTTTTGTTAACACAGAAAAAACAGAAAATTGCTCACTGGAAACGGTGTTGCAGCAACAGGATTTGGTGTTGTAGCAACAGGAAATTTCTGATAATTTAAAGTAAAATTGAAAAAACATAACAGTACTCAGCAACACTTAAACTGGTAAAACAGCAACAGAAACTTTAACTTGTATTCATAACAGTAAAATAGCTGATACAGTAAACCAACTGATATAGTAAACCAATTTTCTTTATCTCAGAAAGTTGCAGGTGTTCAGCACTGCTGTGCGTTACAAATAAGCAAAATACTCTGTCTCAGCATTGCTGTCTCAGCACTGTTGTTTCAGCAATTCTATCTCAGCACTGCTGTGCATAAAACTTCATTCATGTGAGCTCGTGCTGCGACACATTCTTTCTCAAAAAACAGAGAAATTACATTTTAGCACTGCTGTGCTGTATTGCAGAGGAGACTCTCTATTAGTTTCTAAACTAAAAAACATAACTGTTGTTCTTTTCTCTCTTTCAAACCGAACTGCTGTTCTTTATATTTATAGGAAAAATATCTGAGGTTAAGCAATAAACTAACCAAAATATATACTAATGCTTATCTGTGTATTAATTATAGAAGGTGGTGATGCCTTTCTCAATGAAAACAAGTCGGCAGTCTGCAGGGGTATTTAATTCTGCGTATTTAATGCTCAAAAATATCAGAAGACTTTGCGGTCATCGGACAATCTGAAATATTTGCAGAAATCAGATTTATGTTCAGCATTTATTGTGTTGCAGTTGGAATTAAATTCCAACACTCCCCCTTAATTTCAACTGCTGCATACCCAGGCATTTCCTGAAATGATCAAAACTTTTCTTTGCTAATGGTTTTGTCAAGATATCAGCTAGCTGATCCTCTGTTCTGCAGTGGTGCAAAAAAATATCACCATTGTTAACCAATTCACGTATGAAGTGAAATTTGGTATCTATGTGCTTTGTTCTTTTATGAAAAACATAGTTTTTAGACAAATCTATTGCTCAGCTATTGTCACAGTAAATGGTTGTGCCATTTTCCTGTTCGTGACACAAATCTCTGAGAACTCTTCTTAGCCACACTGCTTGGCATGCTGCTGCTGTTGCTGCCACATACTCTGCCTCTGCTGTTGACAAAGCCACAACTGGTTGCTTCTTGGAAGCCCATGAGATGGCTCTCGATCCCATATGAAACACATATCCTGATGTGCTTTTCCTATCATCAACACTTCCAGCCCAATCACTGTCCGCATAACCTGTCAACATGAAACTTTCAGAAGAGGAGTATAAAATACCAAACCCCTCCGTTCCATTCACATACCTTAGAATCCTCTTGGCTGCCTGCCAATGAGTCTCTTTCAGTCTTTCCATAAATCTGGAGATTAAACTCAAAGCATGCATAATGTCTGGCCTAGTTGTAGTCAAGTACATAAGGCTGCCAACTATGCTCTTGTACAGTTTTGGATCAAAATCCTTGCTGCTGTCTTCTTTGGTCAATTTCAGCCCTATCACAGTTGGAGTCACAGCTGCCTTGTTGTTCTGCATGTTAAATCTCTTCAACACTGCTTCTACATATTTATCTTGAGAAATGAAAACACCATTTTCTCTTTGGTCTACTTCAATTCCAAGAAAATATCTTAAGAAGCCTAAGTCAGTCATTTCAAATTCACTTTTCATGACTGCTTTAAAATCAGCAATGAGTGAAGCATCATTGCTAGTAAAAATTAAATCATCTACATATAAAACAACAATAATCTTAACGTCATTCTCCTTTATGTAGAGTGTGGGTTCAGCATCACACTTATCAAACCCATTCTCAATCAGATAAGCATCTATTCTGCTGTACCATGCTCTTGGAGCTTGCTTCAACCCATAAAGAGACTTCTTCAGTTTACAAACTTTATGCTCTTGGCCATCAACTTCATAACCTGGAGGTTGTTCAGCATAAACCTCTTCTTTTAACACTCCATTCAGGAATGCAAATTTAACATCCATCTGATAAATCTTCCATTTGTGTTGTGCTGCAATAGACAACACTATTCAGATTGTTTCCATCATTGCTACTGGTGCAAAGGTTTCATCATAGTCTTTGCCTTGTTGCTGCTTATAGCCTTTCACAACAAGTCTTGCTTTGTGCCTGTCAATCTTGCCTTCAGCATTGCTTTTGGTCTTATAGAACCACTTAACTCCAATGGCATTTTTTCCTTCAGGGAGCTCCACTAACTCCCATATTTTACTCTTTTCAATTGCACCAATTTCTTCATTCATTGGTTCAATCCATTTATCTTCATTTACAACATCTTCAAAATGAACTGGGACATCAACATGACAATATAAAGAAAATAATGATTTCAGACCAGTATTGGTACTTACCTCTCCTTGTTCATAAATCTCATTCAGATTTCTGAATCTTGGTCTTCTTGGTGTGCTTGGAGTTCCATCCGAACTTGAAGGTATTTCAGATCCCTATAGTGTGCTTGAAGAAGCACTTCCTTGATTTCTTAAGGCTGTTCGAATTCCAGCTTGTGGTGTGGTTTGCTGAATTTGCTGTTGTGGAGGAGGAACCACCAAGGAAGGAATATTTGTTGTTGTCTCTTCCTGTTCTTCTTCATGAGACACAATTGTCTTCACATTCACTGTTTTTTCTAAACTTCCATCCCAAGCTTCATCTTCAATGAACTGCACATCTCTGTTTACTATCAATTTCTTAGTGGATGGATTATAGAGTTTGTATGCTTTTGACTTATCACAATAGCCAACAAACACACACTTCTCCCCCTTATTGTCAAGCTTTTTCCTTAGCTGATCCGGTATATGTGCATAAGCTACACAACCGAATACTCTCATGTGAGTGACAGTTTGCTTTTGACCACTCCATGCTTCTTCTGGTATTTTGTTCATGACAACTATAATTGGGCATCTATTCAAGATGTAAACTGCGCAAGTGACAGCTTCTGCCCAATACTCATGAGACAAGTGTTTTTCCTTCAGCATACTTCTAACCATGTCAAGAGTGGTCCTATTCTTTCTTTCAGCAACACCATTTTGCTAAGGTGTATACCTTGCTGTGAACTGCTTTTGTATGCCATTCTCTCTGCAAAAACGCAGAAAGTCTTGGGAGATGTATTCTCCTCCTCTATCTGTTCTGAGCACTTTGATATAATGCCCACACTGCTTCTCAACAAGAGTTTTGAAGTGGCGGAATTTCTTAAACACTTCACTCTTCTGTTTCAGCATATACACCCATGTCTTTCTGGTGTAATCATTAATGAAGGTTAAAACATATCTATTTCCAACAAATGATGGTATTTGCATCGGTCCACACACATCAGAGTGAACAATTTCCAATGGTGCTTTTGCGCTTATACTCTTTCCTGCTGGAAAGCTTTCTTTGTGTTGCTTACCCAAGATGCAACCTTCACAAAGGCTGTTTGTTTTTTCAATCAATGGAAATCCTTTTACCATTCCCTTTCTGTGCAACAGATTCAAGCCTCCGAAATTGAGATGTCCAAATCTCAACTGCCATAACCAATTTTCATCTTTCACTTGTTCCTGAAAGACTTCTTGTGTTACAACTGCAATAGTTTTTCCTTCCTTCAAATCTGCCCTGAGTTTGAGAGGAAACATTCTATTGCTGGTCATCTGCACTTGTGCAATGATCTTCTTACTTGGATTTATATCTCTGATTGTACACATATCATCTTTGAAGAACACGTTGTAACCTTTGTCAATGAGCTGTCTAATGCTCAAAAGATTACATTTCAGACCAGGTACATAGTATACCTCTGGCACAATCATTTGTTCTCCATTTCTTGCACGGATACTTTCTCTACCCTTACCCTTGACAGAGATTTTACTATCAGTTCCTGTTGTTACCTCAGATTTCACATTTTCATCCAGATTGGCAAACATTGCAATATTTCCAGTCATGTGATTACTACAACCTGAGTCTAAGAACCAAACATCTTCCTGTTTGTCTTGTGCAATGTTACATGTTAACAGCACATTCTTTGGATTCTTATTTTCTTCATTTGCAAAATTAACATTCTGCCTACTATTCATGTCATTTTGTTTTTTTCTCCTACATTCATTGGCATAGTGCCCATATTTCTTACAATAATGACATTGGACTTGGGATTTGTCATACCTTTGCCCATGAGCTTGCTGTTTGCTTGAACCTTCATCTTGGTTCTGATTGCAGCTCCTTCCGCTTGTGCTTACAGGATAATATCTGCCTCTGTTTTGGCTTCTTCCACGACCTCTGTTATTTGCTCTTCCTCGACCTTTTCTTTGGCTAAAAGACATCTGAGTCTTGAATGCTTGCTCAAAAGAGGAATCTGTTCCTCTATTCAGTCTGTGTTCATGAGACATAAGAGAAGCACTCAGTTCATCTACCGTGAACTGTGAGAGATCTTTTGTTTCTTCTATTGCTACTACAACAACTTCAAACCTTGAGGGTAAACATCTCAAGATCTTCTCTACGATCCTTCTTTCTTCAAGGATTTCACCATGAGATCTAATCTGGGTTATCAACCCAATAACCTGAGTGAAGAATGAATCTATTTTATCAGATTCCTTCATGCTGAGTGTTTCAAAGTCTCTCTTCAACATCTGCAACTTTGCAGTCTTCACCTTCTCCATGCCTTGATAGGCAGTTTTGAGAATATCCCATGCCTCCTTGGATTTTGTTGCTACTGTAATCTGTGGAAAAACACTTTATGTACTGATTGGAAGAGAAAAAAGAGGGCTTTAGCATCCTTCTTCCTATCACTCTTCAACTGGTCTCTTTCTGCTACTATCAAAGCAGCCAATGCTATTGCATCTACATGTTCAACATAGCCAGTTTCAACGAGCTCCCATATTCCTTGAGAAGAAAACAATGCTTTCATTGTTATGGACCAATAACTGTGATTTTTCCCATTAAACTGTGGCAGTTGGGAATTTGTCAAACTTGTTCCAGCATCTGCCATCTTAACTCTGTATAGGTAAAGAAGAGATACTGTCTGTATAATTAAAAACAAGAAAAAAACTTTCTCTGCTGGAAAAAAAATGATCAAAAAGCTTCTTACAGCTCCTACAGTGAAAAAAAAACTCTGTTTTTGACTCACTGAGTGCCTAGACTAGCTCTGATACCATGTTGGGAATTTCTGTTCATTTCAAACACAAAAGAAATTTCACAGAGAACAACGCTCTGTTTTGAATTCAGGATCTTAATCATAAAAAAAAACTGTTACAAAATAGTCTTCCTCTACTCAGAGGGATTACAACAGGAACGCTTCAGTTCCAGAAACTAATTTCTCTATCTCAGAAAATATTAGAGTTTCAGCACTGTTGTGCGTTGCAGAAAAAAAAAAAAAAGAAGCTCTCCTTTTTTTAATTCTGCTCTCTGTATATCTGCCATTGCATTTTCATATATATAATGAACAACACAGAAAATATCTTTCATACGTGTCGCTTGTGCCCATACTTTCGTAAAATAGAAAACAATAAAATTAAAAATTTCACCTGCATTTACCAACCGCCTTAAATATCATTATTTACACGACTGAAAATATCCTATCTAAATTTAATGCATGGCCCATCACAACATCACATCGGAGGAAAAGAAAAGATGTGCTGCCGCTGCCATAACTGTTTGAAACATGCGATTTGCGATATGCGATCATATCGCATCGCAAAATCGCAATCGCAGACAATAGAAGGGACGTAATAAATGTTAACAAGAAAATGTGCAATATGCGATTTGCGACTTGATCGCATCGCAAGGATCTTAAATGGAGGTTTTCTGGAAACTGTATGTTGCGGTCGCTGTCGCTCCACGGCAGTTTAAGTTATCATTCCAACATTATCTTCCAGATACAAGAATGATCAGGTCAATTTGCGAACTATAAATATGTTATGGAAATTATCTAAGCACAATATGTGACTTATCTCATATGATATCTGAATTTTCAATGCGATTTGATAGAATGGGGATAATATGCTAATTATCAATAGTGATAATTCACATATTATCCCCATTCTATCATATCGCGTTGATAATTCGTAGATCATCTGAAATAAGTCACATATCCTAAACATAACGCATATCCAGCGTTGATAATTCGCATAAGATGTTGATAGTTCGCAAATTGGCCGGCTAAAGCTTGCTGCTGACCACATATGGGATGTAGACGATTCGCATATTGTGTTGATATTTCGAATATTCCATTGATGATGCAGTTATCAGAGCCATAAAGCGCGCATATAATGTGTAAATAACCCACGTGTGGCCTTCAGAGTTCGCATAAAGTATATTGACTTGATAAATCATCTATCATGCATATATAATGTGCATATCTAGCAGCGATAAATAGCATATCACATATTTGGATGGGATAATAACGTTGATAAGTGGCGTTGTTGATAATTGGCATATCAGACGAAGCTACTCAGATAGCGTTGACGACTCGCATATACAGAGGAGATGAGTTGAAACTAATAGTTTGCATATGAACACGATCTGCTAATTCTCAATGCTACCATCGCTCTGTAGGATATGTGATTAATCAATCAAATATGAGATTTCACAACACAATATGCTATATTCCAACTATCAACGTGAGATGTGGTTGATCTCTGGTAAATATGTGAATTATCTAAAATATCTCAACGTAATCTCTTAAATATCTCTACCCGATATGCCAATTTTAATTTCTTCCATGGCTCTGCGTCATATGCGAATGATCTTAGCCTTGTATGCAAATTCTCAATGCTAACATGGCTCCTTCAGATATGAAAAATACCAATTATAACACTATTATCTCCTTAGGATGGGCGAATTATCATCATGATATGGAAATTATGTACATGACATGATAATTATTTCTTAGTTTTGTCATGGGAATTATAACCGTCCAATATGCGAATTATCAATGCAATCTACACATTATCTCTTAGTTTTGTCATGGGAATTATAACCGTCCAATATGTGAATTATCAATGCAATTTGCACATTATCTCTTAGTTTTGTCATGGGAATTATAACCATCCAATATGTGAATTATCAATGCAATTTGCACATTATCTCTTTTGAATATGTGAGTTATTAACGCTACCATGGCTCCATCAGATATGTGAAGCTGATATGAGTATTATCAGTACTAAGATGGCTCCTTCGGAGATGTGAATTATAAATGCTCAAATTATATGGCATCTTTAACTCCATTGTGAATTCTCGGTATATAACAATTAAACTAGCTTATATCTTTTTAGATTCGAGAATATTTCAGGAATTTCTGATAGTCGAACTTGTTAGAGATAATGGAAAATATCTTAGAATAGTGAGTTGGTTCACAAGACCTCGGGATAGGAATCAGTTTCTCTTTCTTAGGTAATGGTTCTAATTTTCCTAAAACTATGATTACTATATAATGTGTGATGTACATGGACAATGTAGAGCATTGTGCAGAGCCAAACTCTCCTGGTTCAGACTCTCTTTCGTAAAGTTGACCAGTGGGTTTCATTTTATTTAGTAGAGAACATTGCATTTTAACATGGTATCAGAGCATTAGGGATGAGGAACCTGTACGCTGAGTGGAAGACTTGAAAGGCGCGACTGAGGTGAAATTGTCATATGGATAGGAGGGCTAATCGCGTTGATCCCATTGTAGCACTTACGCGTGTTTTTATTTTGTCGACCGTCGCAGATTTGGAGTGTACAGTCATGAAGACCTTCGTGAGTCCTTGGTGCTAATTCGCACCAATTGTTCAAACAAGAGAGGGGTAGTGGCTAGCAACAAAAAGCTACCTAGAGGCTGAGGTCTACCGAGAAGGCTGTGATAGAGGCTATGCAGGAAGCCATGGTGATTTGCGTGTGTGCTGCGAGATCAAACAATATTGGAGATTAGTGATTTTTGTCTTTGACACAAATATGGGGTAAATCTAACATTTTTTTTTTACCTATCAAATTTTTTAATCGCAAAGATGAATAATCAAATGTTTGAAGCATGCTTGGATGAGCATAATAAGCTCGATGGCTCCAATTATGCGAATTGGAAATTCAAGGTGCAGACTCTGCTAGAAGTGCGAAGTGTTTGGACAATTGCAAATGGGGATGAGCAGAAGCCAACAGTTGGATCAGCATCAGTCCCAGACTGGGAGAAGCAAGAAGGTAGAGCAAGGACACTATTGAAGATGTCAGTGAAATACTGCTTCATACGACATAACAGAGAATGTAAATCAACAAGCGAAATTTGGGGAATTCTGAAGGATCTGTATGAGATCAGGAATACAAATCGCTTTCTCTTCCTGAAGAGAAAGATCTTATCCCTCAAGATGGAGGAGAATGAAACAGTTGTTGCCTTCATAGCAAGGATCAAGGATCTGTAGAACAAATTGTCAGACATTGTTGATACAGTTGCAGATACAGATTTAGTAACCATTACCATGAATGGTGTGATCGATGACTACCAAATGTTCATCATTGGGATAAATGCGAGAGAGAAAATCCTAAAGTTTGAAGAACTGATAGGAATAATGATGCAAGAAGAAGAAAGAAGATCGACTCTCAAGCCCTAGAGTGTTGATCTTGCATTGATGGCGAAAAAGAACTTCTTCAAAGTTAAAGGAAATCCACAACAACAAAACAGAGGAAGCTCATAGAAAAGACCAAACCTGACCCATGGTATGAATCCGAATAGAAAAAACTTTGTAATTAAACGTAACTATTGTAGAAAAGTTGGTCATATAGCTAAGGAGTGTAGGAAGAAGATATATCATGAACAACAACAGAGGCAGAAATGACATGTAGGTCATCTCATGAATGATAAACATGAGCACAACTTCACATTGTTCATGGCAGATTTTGATGAGAATGTTGATGCAAACATCTGGTATGTAGATTTGGGAGCATCAACACATATGACAAGGAACAAGCAATGGTTCGAATATTTTAAATAAATCAATGATGAAGCACAGATCTACATAGGTGATGATAGAAGTCATCAGATCAAAGGATGTGGAAATTTTTTTGTCATTTTACATAATGGTACTGTAAGACAAATTCATAATGCCATGTATGTGCCCGCTGTAACAAAGAACTTGATTTTTGTATCTATGATTACAAATCAAGATCTCAAAGTTGAATTTTTAAAATATAACTGTTATATTAAAGATCTGTTAGATGGCATAAAGACTATTGCTACAGGAATTCGAACGGGAGCTTTGTACAAGTTGGATGTAAGACAAGCACTAGTTCGAGCTTTAATAGCAGTGGGTTTGACTACAGAAGAGTTGTGGCATCATAGATTTGGTCATATCAACTACAAAGATTTGTTGTTACTTCAGAAAAAGGAAATGGTAAGAGATCTTCTTATGTTAAAACAAGTGCATAATGATTGTGATGCCTATACATTAGGAAATATGCATGGAGAAAAATTCCATGTTCGAGTAGAGAAGAAACAGACAGATATACTTGAATTAGTGGACACAGATCTTTGGGGACTCATGCAAACAAAGTCACTAGGAGGTGCACTGTATTTTTTACTGTTTACTGATCACTCCACAAAGTTTTCTTGGGTATATTTTTTGAGTAAGAAGAGTCACACATTTGAATACTTTAAGCAGTTTAGAAACATGATTGAAAAGAAAACAAGGAAGCAGATAAAAATTCTCTGCTCCGATCAAGGGGGAGAATATAGGAAGGATGAGCTTATCAAGTATTGTAAAGACCATGGGATATTACAACAATTCACAGTACCCCATACTCCTCGGTAGAATGAAGTAAAGGAAATAAAGAATAGAACACTGGTGGAATGTACTAGGAGCATGTTGAAAGGTAAGAATCTTTCGAATGGTTTTTGGGTTGAAGCATTGAATACTGCAGCTTATTTGAAAATTAAGAGTCCTACAACGAGTCTTAAGTTTAAAACTCTTTATGAAGCATTATATGGATTTAAGTCTACAGTAAAACATTTAAGGGTGTTTGGGTCTAAAGCATTTGCCCATATTCCAAAGGAAGGTAGAAGAAACTAGATTCAAAAGCCATCAGATGTACCTTTATAGGGTATTGTTCACAATATAAAGCTTATAGATTATTTAATCCCTCTACTCACAAATTTTTTGTTAGTAGAAATGTCATATTCCATGAGCAGGATCATGAAGAATCTGATAAGTGCAATGACGAATGGGTTATTCCGTTCTTGGTGGAATAAAAAAGTGAAGAAACAGGAAAACAATTAGGATGAGCAGACAAAGGCAAAGGATGAGTAGCATCTGATACATTAGCAACAACAACAAATACAACAGCAGCAACAACAACAACAAGAAGGAAAAGAAAATGATGATCAGACAAGGTTTGAAGCTACCCCACCACTGAGGAGATCAGGTAGGAAAGCTCAATTACCTGCAAGATTTAGGGAAAATGCTTTTATAACTAGTATAATGAATGTTGTTGAACCTTCTAGTTATAAGAAAAAACAAGGATTTAGTGAATGGAAAACAACTATGGAATAGGAATATGAATCTATAATCAGGAGCAACACTTAGGAGTTGGTTGAACTTCTTAAAGGGAAACAAACCATAGGTTGTAAATGGTTGTATAAACCCAAGATTAATGTGTATGGAACCATAGATAAATTAAAAGCTAGATTGGTAGCAAAGAGGTATTCACAAAAAGAAAGCATTGACTATGAAGAAACTTTTACCCTCCTAGCTAAACTAAATACCATTAGAATGTTGATTGCTTTAGCTACTAAGAAACATTGGATGATTTGCCAACTAGATGTAAATTCTACATTTTTAAATGGAGAATTGAAAGAGGAGGTTTATTTAGAGCAACCTCAAGCATTTGTCCAAAAAGGAAAAGAACATTTAGTTTATAGATTAAAGAAAGCTCTTTATGGATTAAAGCAAGCACCCAGATCCTGGTATGAAAATATTGATTCATTTTTTTTGCAACTTGGCTACAATCGAAGTAAAAACGGCCTTAATCTGTATACCATGCAAGATGAACAAGGGTGCTAGTGTTGATTTCTTTGTATGTAGATGATTTAATTATTACATGTGATGTTATTTCTCTAATCAAAGAAATCAAGCAACAAATGTCACAGGTGCTCGAAATGAAAGACCTTGGTGAATTAAGATACTATTTAGGTCTTGAGATCTGGAGAGATTCAAGACAAACATTTATGTCTCGGGGTAAGTATGTCAAAGCTCTGTTGGAAATATTCAGGATGGATCAGTGTAAGCCTGCAACAGTACCACTACAGCAGAACAACAAACTGCAGAGTGAGGATGGCTCTAAAGAGGCAGATGCGACACTTTACAGACATCTGGTTGGGAGCCTAATCTACCTGACAACTACTAGACCAGATTTGGCTTATGTAGTCAGTGTGCTAAGTCAATACATGTCCAAGCCACTTGAGAGTCATTGGAATGCAACAAAATGTGTTTTGAGGTATCTACAAGGTACTGTAGACTATGGTATTATTTATATTGATTCCTCTGATGTTAGATTAACAGGCTTTACAGATTCAAATTGGACTGGAAATGTAGATGACCATAGATCCATAACAGGCTATACATTCAACATTGGATCCGGGGTGATTACGTGGAGTAGCAAGAAACAGAACACAATTTCCTTTTCATCGGCAGAAGTAGAGTATCAAGCCATGTGCACAGCAACATGTGAGGCAGTTTGGTTACGGAGACTTCTCCAGGATGTTGAGGAAGAATAGAAAGATGCAACAACAATCAAATGCGACAATCAGAGTTCAATCAAACTTGCTAATAATCTGGTGTTTCACAAAAACACTAAACACATTGATACAAAATTCCACTTTGTTAGGGAGAAAGTGCAATTAAAAGAAATCCATTTGGCATATGGTAATACATGTGATAGTGTTGCAGACATTTTCACTAAGCCTCCTGGAAGGATTAAGTTTGAAATGTTTAGGGAGATGTTAGGCATATATGTGAACCCCTTCTCCATTAAGGGGGAGTATTTGAGATAATGGAGAATATCTTAGAATAGTGAGTTGGTTCACGAGACCTCAAGATAGGAATTAGCTTCTATTTCTTAAGTTATGGTTCTAATTTCCCTAAAACTATGATTACTATATAATGTGTGATGTACATAGACAATGTAGAGTGTTCCGCAGAGCCAAACTCTCCTTATTCAGACTCTCTCTTATAGAACTAACCAATGGGTTTCATTTTATTTAATATAGAACATTTCATTTTAACAGAACTAATTTCAGGGCAAATTATCTCTCAAATTATGCTGGTTTGTTGCAATGGCCCATTCAAATATGCAAATCATCAATGCTACAATGTCTACATTGGATATGTAAACTATCCCATTTGTTACTATGGATGTGTAGGATAAGAAAATTATCTCCATTGAATATCTAAATTATCCTGTCCTCAAGAAAGTTGATGGAATCAACGCGGTCAAACTTGGGAATTACACCATATCACCATTTAGCCATTACACAAATCTTAGCTATCAAACCGATCTCATCACCGTGAAAAACATGCAATAATGTAGTTTTATAAATGTTTAATCATCACCGTGAAAAACATGCAATAATGTAGTTTTAGAATGATATCAGTTCCAGAATTTCAAAGCCGACATTGACAAATTGTGGAAAGCATAGTTGCTAGAATTTAGATTTAAATTGGTTAAAATATATTTTAATAATAAATTTACTAATAGTTGAGAAGGATTAAATCAGATTATATGTAAACTCTCTTTAGAATATAAAATTTGTAAAAAGAAATTCAATTTTTCATCTATTAAATTGTATTTTTAATAATTTATTTATTACTAATTTTATTTTAATGATTAATGAATTAACACATTTCTTTAACTAAATATTTTATTTTAATTAATTTTTTTATTTAAAATTGATTTAAATAAACATTAACACACATATACACATATATTAAATATGCAGAAATATAAATATTTAAATAATTTATTTAAATTTTACATTGAAAATTTTATAAAATAAATAGAATTTATTTTTTATTTTTAAATTACTTTAATAAAACATTATATTATTTAATATAGAAATAAAAATATTTTATTTATAAATTCCAAAATAAAATAAAATAAAATAATTTACCATATTTTTTCCGTATCATAATGTAACATCAACTCCAAATTAAACATAGACATATTACGCATTGACTTCATAGTAAGGGTATGAGCTGTAAAATATATCTTTCAATTCAAAAAATATTAATTTCAAAACTAATTCCCTCTCCGCATTGAATTGCGAGCTTTTTCTTTCTTATGTACAATCTCGCCAGTACCACCAGGCTCCCATACTGTACCTGTTACTCGAGGTCAAGAACCCTGGTCTTCTAGATCGAGACCCACCAGATTTTTAACCAGTTGACCAAGCTATTCGGAGAAGACTGATACACAGCACCACGCCTCTCTCTCCAGTGATTCCTCGGTGAACCATCAATGTATAAATATAAAATTATACATAAGAAGAAGATAAAATTATGTAACATTACAATGAAATCATGCTTTTGAAGCATGTATCAAAAGTAATTTTTTTGAATGGATGAAAGCCAATCAAAAGGTTGCATATTGCCACAAAGAATTTGACAAGGTTGTCATTAATAAGAACCAAAAAATCTTTCCTAAAAAAGCATAGTCAAATATTATGTACATGAATGAAGAAATGAAGAGATTAAACATAGTTTAATTAGAATTTAGAATAGGATAATAAAATATCTCAAGACATAGAGAAGGATAATTATTACTTAAAGATGCTTAATTAGAAATTACTTGAATAAAAAAATAAAAACCATTTCACCCGAATTAAGTATATTTAAAGTATTTTTGCATAAATGAAGAAGTTGAAGGAAGAAAATAAAACATTTCTAAACTTAGATCCACATGTCAATAAGGAAAAAAATTGATTAACAGATCGCTAAAATGTTCATGTAAGCTATCAAATTTCATAATTTTCCAGTAACATGTTTGTGGCCACAAATGTCTAATACTCCTCTTATTGGGTCACTTCTAAAGTTTCCTATGGTTGTTCTAAAAAACCTCTTCATAATTTTCTTTGGATTAAGCCTAACATGTAGCCCAAATTTCATATTGCTAGTGTGTTATGTGTTGTACCCATAAGGAGATTACTTGTTTTGGAATTATCCTTTGTTTCTCCACATGTTCCCTTGTTATCGAAATTCCTTCCATGCTTATAAAATTCATGTTCCTTTGTTATCGAAATTCCTTCCATGCTTATAAAATTTTAGGACACTTTGGATGTTTTTTATGGTTGAAATGATTTTCTAGATTTGAAAGCAATGCAATAATTTTTTTTTTAATAATCATGTCATTATTTTTCTTCTAATGGTGTTACATTTATTCTTATCAAATTACTAATAAAAGTATAGGTAAAGTATTTTTCTAAGCTTAGAAATGGAACACCTTTAATATTTTTTAGACCACTAACATGAGGCCCTATGCACCATGAAGAAAGTTAGCTCCTAACTCACTTTGATGTACCCAATGATTGTATTTATTCTAATAGGTCTACAAAAACCTCCCTCTTGGCCAAACAATCTAGGTCCCATGGTTATTGGATCTACCAATAGTTGACCTCAATATCTAGGTATCTAGGCCTAGGAAAGGTGGGAGAGTGATCATAGTCGAACACTCAATCACATGCAAATCTATATTACCAATTTTCCAACTTAGGAACCACTAATTTCAAAGGGGAATGATTTATCAACTAAAATTTCCTACTCAATAAAAATTGGTTTTTCCTAATGGCAAGTCACAATTAGACTTCACACCATTAGGAATAGGAAAACCGTCTAGATTCTGGTCTGGTATCCATTTCGATGAGAGGAAGATTAAGGAATTCAAGATACAATGCTATTATCCTATGTGCAAAACGAAAAATACTCTCACCTATATTAACTAGGAGCATATTTTAACTAGTAAATACATGATTATTATATACTGTTGTTTATTATATACTGTTGTGGATATTTTGTGAAAAAAACTATTTAAGAAATATAGAAACACATAGGTATGAATAGAGGTACAAAATAGAAAATTTTATTAGAACACTACCATTTATAATATCCTATCTATCCAATCAAAGCGGCATCTCAAATGAGAAAGACATAACAAGAACCGTAAATTCAATGTAGTGTAGTCAATAATAACATCATACATTCTTATAATGGTATTAATGATAGTGTAAACAAAATAAAATTTTCTCAACATGTATAGCATAGCACCAATGTTCTTATTAAAAATTGGCCATAAGCGATTCTTCCCATTATCATTCTAAAACAAGTTCTCCAATTTATAGTCAGCCACAAGTGCTATATAGAATGAATTCATGGAATTATAAACCCTACACACTATAAATACCTTCTTGGTCCTTTTGACTTCCATTGCAGTCATTATAACTTTTCAATTTTATTTTCTTTAATTCATTCCTATAAACTATATTAAAGTATGTTTTATTTATAATATAATTATAGTCAACCTTGTTCATTGTCTCCATTAATAAGTAGTTGAAATTTTATATTGGGATGAAATGCCTAGAATGAATATAAAGAGTAATTCATCTTAAGGAATTTTATAAGATATTCACTCCCTCTGTGTGGGAACCATCTCCCTTTTAAAAGTTCTTAAGAAACAACTAATCTAATTTATCTCCTTAGGAGGGCTAGAAATATATTCATACATAAATTCTTTAGTAATTTTGAGTGCCATCGCAATTACACTCCCCTTGTTCTTTATGTTTTTTCTAACTTACTCAAAATATTTGTAATGGGTCAAGGTGGACCCATATCATAAACCCATATATTTTATGATGGAAAATAACATCTCTCGATGACCTCAAAAACAAGTACAAGTATTTTATAGAAATTTAACAGAGCTACATAATTTAACTAGTTTTTATTCTATATCATCCTTTATTAATACCTTGGTGTAGCATTTTCCTCTATTTTCTAGTCTCTCATATCTTCCATGTTGAGATATAATCTATGTAAAATTACTTTCTTGTCTTTTACTTTCTCCATATGTGCTAGACATTGAGCACCAGTGTCGTAGATCTCTTTTAAGTTTGAATACATTTTTTGTTGAACCATATTGTCTTCATCTTGCAAATCATTTAAGACACTTGAATTGAAATTTCCTAAGATAGGAATATGAGATTTGTCGTGTTCTACTTCACATTCCATATTTACTATTCCTATCTTATATCCTTATATTTATCGGCTATGTTCCTAATGTTCAAATTTTAGGATTGAGAAAATGTAACACCTTCCTCATTTGGTAGATATTGGTTCATATTGTATCAATAATTTGGTAGATATTGGTTCATGGTGTATCAATAATAGAGATATTTATGTCATTTAATTGGGAGATAAGAAATTCTATGACAAGTAATTGGAATTTTTCCATTACACCGTGGATGTTATATAGAATGTCTTCCATGGTTTCCTAGCACAAGCGATGAAGGTGCCAAATCAAGCATTAATTACATTGGATGATGGGATAGTTTTATTTAAAAGCTCATAAATTGATACTAGAGCTATTAGATTAAATATCATGTTAAGGTAAAATGACAAAGATATCCATTTACTTAGCGAGGATGTTGAAATTTTTTCCACAAGTGAAGACTCCTTTCTTGTTAATACTCTTATGGACATGGGTTTCCAACCATTGATGCCTTACTCACTCCATTAGCTCCAAAAAATAATAAGTGAAATTTTTTCCACAAGTGAAGACTCCTTTCTTGTTAATATTCTTATGGACATGGGTTTCCAACCATTGATGCCTTACTCACTCCATTAGCTCCAAAAAATAATACATTGAGTGTAGTACACTTTAGAAACATAGATTTATGTTTGAATTCATATAAAATAGATGATCACTCAAAGAATAAACAATTTCAATCAATCCCTTTAGAGATTTCTTTAGCTCCAGCTTCACAATCTAAAGATGGCTTGTGTTACCCATCAAATAATATACATAATTCATATCTTGCACCTTTGTCACTCATGCTAGGAACCTATGGAACTCATTTTACATAACATTAGTGGAGTGATGATAAATTACTTGTTACTTAGAACAGGATATTCTCATCTCTTGTTTCTCTTTATATGTGCTTTTCTCCCATGATGATATGTGAATGCTCCGGTTAAATGACATAAATATCCCTGTCTCGCAAATTTTATCAATAAACATAAAATGACTTAACATAAAATATTGGTTTTTTGTGTTAAAGAGCATCATTCATATTCGAGGATATGTTGTTCCCAACAAAGATGTGGGAGGGGGTGGCTGCATTTCGTGCTTATTAGTCCCTGTTGCCTATGGCATGGGACTATAGTAATCAGTTTTTAGTCTTAGCATTATTCAATTTGCAAGTAACCCAAAGTTTTCTGCTGGCATTTCATGAAATACATTTGATAAACCTATCGAATAAAGGCATTGGTTTTTATAGACAATAAGAATTTTTTTCATCTTATTTGGCCTCTCCCAGAGGCGAAGAGGCTATAAAGATTATATACTAAGAATTGGTTTCATTAATATTTTCAAAATATAAACTAATGCAAACATTAGTTCTTGACATCAAATGTTTGGTTTGAGAAATGTCATTAAATTATTTACCGAAGGTGCCTCATCCCCCACTCGTCAACTTCTAGAGAGAATTCACATGTAAACACATGGCTAACACATGTTGAAAGTAGTTTTCATGGATGTACCCATTTGTCCACTTCCAAAGACTATATCGCAGCCAGAGTTCATTAGATTTTTTCATATTTCACAAACCAGAAAGTCCCAACCGATAGCCAGTGGTCAAGCATAGATAGCAAGCAAGCAGGTCGTTTTTGGGGATTCAATAGCACAACTGTTACAAAAAAACTCCTGACTTGAGGTTCTCCTTCCATTGGAGATTTTGTAAGTCATTCAATGCTAGATATTCCTGACCTTAATGCACAAGTCACTGTTCAGTATAGGATGCACAACTGACTGTTCAATATAGGAAAGAACTTCACAGAGTTACTGCTACTCTAGATACTGAGAAATAGAATGTATACAAAATCATGCAAGATATTATGCATTTTTTGGCAGATACATACCACTAGATACTCTAGTAATGTAGTATATTTAGTATGGATTTCTTTAAAACCAGGTAAATGAAAAGAACTGTCTATTCTAGGTTGATTCAACCAATTTTGTAAACTTTGTTGTATCACTGCACTACAAATGTAGATTTTAATATGAAATGTCTACAATTTAAAAAACAATGTTGCTAGATTTTGAAGATCTTAAGTGTTTATTCCATACTCAATGTTTAGGCATCTTCTTCTGAAGTTTCTTCCTTTCATAGAAATTCCATGAAGTCTATGCCTATACTATTGCTAGTCTCAGCTTTATCTCACTAAATTTGGCATTATCTCAGCTTTATCTTCGCTGGACTTCTCTCCTGCAACCACTAAAATTCTTATGAAACATCAAGAGGATTCAATTCTGTATGAATTTCATCTTTAACTCTTTTGGTTGAAGTTCTTGTCTAGTCAATTTAATGTCTTAAATTGCTCTACATAAATTATCAATCCGGGTATCGTAAACTGATGAAGTGTGGTGCACTATATGTGCTTAGTTAACATTTCTCTTACTTCGTTGTTTTATAGTTTATGTTGTTTTTGGGGTTTTGTTCTTGTTGGTTTTCTAAAGTGTCAAACAAAATAAAATGCAATAACCAAACAATGAGCTAATGACTATGAGACCCAGTATCCTTGTTGCTTCAGCAAAAGGACAAGATGATTCTATCATGTCATTAGTTCAATCAAAATAAAATGCAACAACCAAACAATGAGCTAGTGACTACGAGACCCAGTATCCTTGCTACTTCAGCAAAAGGACAAGATGATTCTATCATGTCATTAGTCATTAAAAGGATATATGCATCACTAATCTACAATCAACTTGAAAGCATTTTATGTACAGCTAATATACATAAGCATAACAAAATTAAATGCAAAATTAAATGACAACTATACAAGGCAGGGGCCCCTCTGCCACCTATGAAATCAAAGCAAAATTGAACACACTTAAAATTGCATGAATGAAAAATCTAATCTATCAAACTTGAAAGTAATCAAATCAAATCAAAGCAATATTTACAAAATGAAATCTATTCTACCTTACATTCTACAAAGCAATATTTACAAAATGAAATCTACTCTACCTTACATTCTAATGTGCTCCATGACATCTACTTCACATCTCCTTCCATGTTGAGAACATCAAAGCTTTATTCAAATTATTCAAAAGTACAAAGTACAACAAAGTTCTCCAAAGATTTCAAAAGCCATCAAGGAAGAACTACAGTCTCAAGAACTAGAGACTAAAAAGACTAAAGGACTTAAAAAGAGACTAACTAATGAAGGAGAGAGATCTCCTATTTATACAAAAAGATGAGAGCCATCTCATTAATGATAATCCATGAATTTCTCCCTCTACCTCTAGAGTCCTAATCAGAATAGGAACTGATAAGACACATGTCTTTTTAGAGTTACAATACAATTAGGAGATGTGACACATATCCTCATGATCCCATGATTCTTTCCAACCAAATTCGAATTTGGCCTTAGAGTGCCACATAAGGGTCTTCTAGAAGTCTCCTTTCAACCTACACATGTCAACAATCTCAACCCATTGGTTAGGTATAAGCTTATGCGCATTATTTCCTAATTTTTAACCACAAATTCACTTAAAAGGCTTAGAATTAATAAAGATTGGAAAAACATAAATGTGGCCCAATGATAATGAAAGTGGGATGAATGTGGTGACATAGTAGTGAAATGGAGGTGAAAAAATGGACATAATAGTGAAAGTGTAATGGAAATGAATGACATTTTCAAGACTCAACAGTTCTTGTGTCTTTCTTCTTTCTACACTCCCTCCCTTTAATGCTACGATTAGGAGCATTAACTTATTTAATCGATATCTTTGAATTAGACTCATATTACTGAGACTCGTTTTACTGAGGTAAAAGAAGAGCTAGAGTTTTGCTAAACATATTATAAAAACAAACTAGAATTATGCATTAATTTATCTACAAAACTAACTTTCCCTGATTATTGCACTTTAGGAATAAAATCCAGATAAAGGCTAAAATACTTAGAATAATATTAGGAGGATTGCATTTCAGAACCAAACCTAGTTTTTTGCTGTTAATAAGAAATTGGTAGAAGGAGCATGAAGATTTGTGACATCGACTAAAACTGTGCACCTTTTAGGCTGATAACTGCTTGCATTGGCAGCAAGATCATACACTGCAGCTTGCTTAGGAGCTCTTTCCCAAGATTTCTTCTCCCCGTGGATGCAATTTTCTTGTCCCAAGACATCTTTAATCTCCCCACCAAAAATGCGATCCGCTAATAGATAAAGCACTAGCAATCCTTTGTTCTAAACAACACTAACACATAATTTGTTTCCATTACTTGTTAACTTTTTGACACCAAGAGATTTTGGCATTCACTGGAACAACAGACTACAAAAAAATAGTGAAATACTAAAATGAGAATGTGTAAAGACTAAGAAATCATTGGGCAAATTAGCCTTTCAGAGTAAAAAAATAAAATTGCACTGAAAGTCTTGCAAATATTATAAGGGTTTGAAGGTAATAAATTCAATTGGTGAAATTTGAGGCATAATTCGCATTTTATCTAGGAAGGGGCAGTGACTGAATCTGCAAAGAAAAGATTTGGGCTACATTGATCTTTAGTTGTATAATAGAGCAGGGATTTCACAGCAGTTGTGTACTATCATGGCTGATTGTTTTTTCCATTGGTCCAACTCTTACCACCAGGAAACATGAAACTAGAAACACTTGTAAGTGACCCATGTAATCCAGGGCAATGACTAAATTTGCAGAGAAAATCTTTGGCTACATTGATCTTTAGTTGTATAATTAGAGAGCAGAGATTTCACAGTAGTTGTGTGCTGTTGCGGCTGTTTGTTTTTCCTAGTGCTGCAACTCTCATCACCATGAAACATGAAACTAATGACACTTGTAAGTGACCCATGTAATCCATGCAAGTATGTTTTGGTGTTGCAATTGAGCAATAATTGAATTAATAGCAATAATTAAAAATCAATTCAATAATTTTATAAATAGTTTAATTAGAATGACACTTTTAAACTATTCTTTTCGCCAAGTGTATAGTTGACATATTCAACGTATTAGCCAATCTTAATTTTGGTTTATAAAGCATGGTTTCTTGGCAAAACGGTATGTTACATCTCATGGCTAGGTTTTGCAATATGTCTCAGTTGAATGGGCATTTTCATCTAACTATTACTGCACTATATAGTCTATACCACTATTGCAATCATATATGTCCCATTCAATTTCAATGTAAAGGAATTATGTCCTTACAAACAACCACACACCATTCTTTTCAAAATCCTAAGTAGCATCCTGCTTCTGTTGATTCTTTACTTGTCGTACTCTGACATGGTAGCTTAAGAAGTTCGCTTTGTGCGAGTAACTTGTCTGAGATGTAGTTTTTTTTCTGGCAAAGGAATATAAAAAGAAAAAACTTGTGAGAATGACATGTCTGAGACATAGCTTGTTTTCTAGCAAATTAAAGAGGCAAAACAAAAAACTACTTCATTAATTACAACATAATAGAAGAATTTGATGTAGAGCTTCCCATCCAAACTGATACAGGAAATCTTCAATGGAGATTTAGGGTATCAATCCCCATAGCTCTCTCATGCTAAGTGAGTGCTCTACCATCTTAACTACATCCCCAATTTGATCATATGAAATTGTAACAATTATCTTCAACGTGGTGTTTCCAAGTATACTGTAAAATATATTCTTGTGGGTCATTGACTATGGTTGAAGAAAACTTCTATAAGGGATTGGCTAGTTGGTTTACTGCTATGGAGTAAATACTTCCTCCATGAATGTGCATGCCAAACTCTTAATTCAGCTAAATTTATTCCTAGCTTCTTTTTCCCATGTATAAGAAATGTCCCATTGAAATATTTTTAGCTATTTCAAACCTGTTACAATCAGCAGGCAAGAAATTTATCATATTATTTTTCTACATCATTTGTTTTCCTTTTGTGAAGTGTATTCACTCTACTTTTTTCATTAACATAATAATTACATCTTCATGTATCTAATATTGTCTTCACCATCTTTACTTGTATAAAAAAACTCTAAAACAAAACAACTATTAAATCCTCATGGACATCATAAAAAAATTCCTATACTTTTGTAAATCATCTATGAAACATCTCAGACTAGTCTAGTAGCTCGATTTGATTACAAATAAAAATATATCATCTATGAAATATCTCAGATTAGTCTAGTAGCATGATCGAATTACAAATAAAGATATACAGTCACAAAAGCACTATTTGTAAGTCATAAAAAATATATATAAAAAAGGCCTTCACTATTCCTATGGTCATTCAAGAGAAGCTAATTGATACTTGTGTTTCCTGCATTTGTCATGAAGCCTTGGTTGAAAGTTGTGACTAATCTCATACAATGGTTGTCAAGCCTTGCATGCCTATTGTTTTTGTTTCCCCGTTCAATGCAGGGACTAGCGGCTACTCACTCGCCCAACTTTTCTGATTGATGCATCACCGCACATTCCCGCTTCAACTCCTGTCAGTGGTGGTGTTCTGAAATTTTGGGGGACTCATTGCCTTTTCTCTGCTCACAACATTGTTGCTGCAGCAAGTTCTGTAATAGGCCCATTCTTCCTTCTCAAGCTTACCACAGGGACTAGCTGCCCTGCAACCCCCCTTGTTTAAAATACAAGTTTTGAGAAAGCAATATTACTAGTTCATTCATACTATTGAAACCAAAAATAAGCATACAATAGCTAACTGCTTATTGCTATTTCGAATTTTTGCCTCAAAATTTCTAATCGATAATTCTATTTTTTTATTTCCATTACATTTCACTATATAAGTTGTGGAAATGAAGGGAAAAGTTAGTAAACCTTCACCTAAAAACTCTGCTAATATTGACAAGTTGTCCTTGATTGATCGAGAGGCCAATATTCATGAAACTCAGTACAAAATTGATTTGTATGAACTTCAATTGGGGAATTTCAACATTTTTAAGACTTAAGGATATCTCATTAGTGTGGGAGTATTACTTGGCCCAATTTATCATACCCAAGACTCAGCCATTTCCTAAGTTTTTCACTTTTTGTTCCAAAAGATATCTTCCAAGAAAACAGAAAATAGTGTGAATGAGCGTGTCTATAATGTTCTTTATTAAACCTAAATCTATTTTTCAAATGTTAAATCCCATAATTCCTAACGAGGTCAGAACTTTAAGTAAAGAAATTATGAATCAATTGTATCACGAATTAACCTTAGAGGAAAGGTGTATTGTTCTTTCATCCTCTTTACCTCTGAATGCTTCATTATCATAACACAATCCACCATACTCTTCACATGTTTTTATAGATATATCTAGAAATATCATTTCAATGATTTACTATTCGCTAGGATATGAGCATGACCAAATAGTAGATGAATTCATAGTAGGGTTTTTATCTTCTATTTTACCTCTTTAGAAATAGTTGTTAGATTTTTGTATAGTTAGCACCCAGATGATGTTGCTAATGATTAATTAACAAATTAAAAGGTTTCCATGTCTTTTATGTACCAATATGTTATGGTTTATATAAATTCCTATTATTTCAAATGGATAATTTTTCTGGTGTACAATTGCAAAGCTCAGTTTGTGTTGATGGTGTTGGACCTACAACATTCATGGGATCTCCCCGGTATAAGGTCACAACTAGACCTCACACCGTTTGGTTTAGGACTCCCATTCGGTACGATAGCCAGATTGCAATTATCTTAGAGATTTGCATTAGCTCTTATGGTTCAGCACATGAGAGTGTTATGTCTGTAACTTCAAGAAAGTGAGATGCACGTACTTGGTGAGTGTGTAATGTAACTCTATGTTTGGGTTCTCTTACTATCAAAAGGGGGAAGTGAAGTGAGCCTCTTGATGAGAGGGAGTAATCACAATCCAAGAAGAGACACACTCGAACAACAACAAGGATCTATCCAACATCCAGCGAAATAGTTTATAGTGGATGCAGTAGTTATGAAAATCAAAGTTCAAGGGAAAACACGTACACCATCCAACAGAGTAGTTCACACAGGGGTGACGGTTCTTAAAACCAAGAAAACACAAAGATGGTCTATCCAATGTCTGACAGAGTAGTCCACATGAATGAGACAACAGTGATAAACAATACAACACATATTCAACAATGTAAGTACTAAAATAACCAAAATAGCTCACTATCTTAGCAAAGGTTAAGCAAACATGCAGTACAAACGTTTAAATAATAGTCTTACAAATGGATACAAAACATGCATGAAAACGTGTTGGCCTGAGACAGACTTCTGAATTAAGAAAAAGTCCCAAGACACATTTGTACACCATACATCACTAGCCCTAGTAGTGGGACATTGGAGCCACTCCTCGCTCTTTAAAGAACATAATACCTAGTTGTCAAAAGTTGTGATACCTAGAATTAAAATGAAATAAATGTGTAGAACCATTCCTCCTGCAAAGTGCAAATTAATCTTGACAAGATCGTATCCCTTCTACATCACCAACTAATTACTAATAAACAATTACGTAGATTCAAAATTACTATTAGATAATTGCATATAATAATGTATTCATAATATTTATAAGAGGAAAAGATATATTTATAAACATTCAAGACAAATCAAAATATTCGTGAAAAAAAAATAAATTATTTCAAACATTAGCAAAGAAAACAATTATTTCAAGAGTAATCTTCACTCAATAAATTATTAAAAATACTCTTAAGATATATTTAGTAATACTTGGAGGAACACTATTGAGAATTAATTAGTTGTCAGAAGTTGTGACAATGTGAATTTTGAAGTTGATCTCAAACATATGCATAATAATGATAATCTAAAAAAGTGACATTGTTACCCTCAAATAGAACCAGCTTATATACATCTAACACTGGATTTGTCATGTCCTAAGAGGGATCAAATCCCTCTAAGTGAAAATATTTCCTCAACTTCTACACTAAAAAAAAGGTTTTCACCTCAAAAAATTTGATCTCTCTACGCATGATTGATCCACTATTAGATGAAACTAAACTGATTATAATAAAAGCCTATTACAAAATACTATTGCAAAAAATGAGAAAAAAACCTATACTAAAATAACAATTTTCAAACGCTAACAAAATCAAATAATCTTAAAACAAGAGCAAAAGTATATGATACTTACTAGACTCTATTGTGAAAATTCGCCCATTTTCATAAAACCTAAGGAAAATATGGGTAATTGAAGTCCAATTTTCATTAACAATAATAAATGTGTTATCTTTAAGCAAGCAAAGATTGAACTGGACTATAATATATAATATATATTATGATAATATATATATATTATTATATATATATAATCCACACTACTCTAAATATCATCCTTTTAGTGAATATTGTAGGCTAATGTGTTGAAATATTTTTCATATTATCGTGTATTAAAACATATTCTGGTTACATCAAATCTGGTCTATTTATTAGTCCCTGCCCCTTCAAGGCTGGCAGGGACTATAGTAATCGATTTTTAGTCCCTGCATTACTTTGACACGATAATCAATAAGGACATTTTAACTTAAAGCAAAGTATTTTGAAATGACACGTTAACCAATACAATTTTTTTTTATTTTAATTACAGTTTCTTGAAGTCTCTTGTGCTTTTAACCAATGAACGAAATCTCTTCTTATTTGGCCTCAAATCGAGGTATAAGACTCAAAAGTTAGGAAAAAGTTTGGAGAAATACAAGTGATTAAAACAACCTGTCACCTACATGAAGTAATGCTATCTTTGCCTTAGCATTAATTTGCAACATTTAATGTTAAGAAAATGTTATGGCGTATCTTCTTTGAATGCGAAAGTAAGTATATTTTTGTTAACAATTAGACACATGTTATGCCATATATGTGTCAATCTTGATAATTGATAGATCTCTGGCATAGGTGTCAATTAGCTCACACCGGAAGGGCTTACTATGCGCTGAGAAACCCTTCGCTTCCTAGTTAGCGTTAGCGTTCTCGGTTTGGTTGTGTTAGCGTTCTCAGTTTGGTCGGTTGAACGAACCTTCTTCGTGATCGTTTGGTCTGCATCCTCCTCAACTGTGACTGAAATCTTATTAAGTCATTACCCATTTTCCAGTTAGGATCGGATGGGATGTTGGAGGGAGGAAGGACGGCAGTCTATATCTAATGGGTATCGCATAGTCTTTGGGTAGGAGGCTTCTTAGGCCTAGTCGAACCATACCAAGATTTGCCCAAGCAACAAAACCCTTACCGAAGCGCATCAGTAGCAATCTTTATGCTAAAGCAGCTAAAGCATCCGCAGAAGAGGAAACCATTGTTGATCCTATGGGGTAGGAAGCCCCAAGCCAACCCTTCCCAAGGAGAGGTCAAGATCTGGGAAGAGGGGATCAGGAATAGAACCTGCCACTCCGCTCGGGATTCTTTCTTCTGGTAGTTTTTCACGGTCGGGGTAGCGAAGTCATATCCTTATCACCGGAATTCTCCTTCCACCGGAACTAGATAGAAAGGTAGGGCAGTTGAATCCTGGGTCGATCGAACGGGGGCTTGAAATTAAAGTATTTCACTACCACCTGCAGATAGGAAGGAAAGAGTTGTTGCAGATGATCCTGAGTCCAGAAGTAGAGAGTGATATCTCGAGTAAGGAAAGTAAGCTTGTGGGAATATGTCTAGATCAGAGCGGGAATCTCTCTGTCTTGAACCAAGTGGCTCGCACTGGGAGAAAAGCCAGAAGTCAAGATCCAGGAAGAGGGGATCAGGAATAGAACCTGCCTCTCGCTTGGGATTCTTTCTTCTGGTAGTTTTTCGCGGTCGGGGCAGCGAATTCATAGCCTTATCATGGCTCGGGCTAGGAGAAAATCCCATTCCTACCGAGGAGTGAGATTTTGACATGATTGGACTAAGCAGCATTGGCAGTGGTGGACGATTAGACACCCCCTTTCCTCGCTTTCCTTGTAAAGAAAGCTATGTTCGGATGCTCGGTCACCGAGACATGAGCAGAAAAGGGAGGAGGGCTTTCCTTGACCCAGTTGAACCGAGGCGGTTATTGGACTCATCCGCCGATAACCCGATCCCAGAGAGAGGGATCATCATTGTATGAGCAGAGGATATAGATCAGTAATGTTTTACTTAGCTGAGTAGGGAGGGGGGTTTGCAGACAGCGCTCGACAACTATCCACCATTTGCCCTGTAGGCTAACTCATCACATCACTTCTCCCCATCTCAAGACCCCCTCCTTTTTGCTTCATCTCAAGGCTTCCTTCCCTTCCTTGGTCTCGCTTCATCGTCCTACTTGAACCCATCTTCTCAACCACTTGGCAAACCCGTTGCTATGTCAATGGTACCCACCTCCTCAATTCCGCACTCATTTCTAATCTTGCACTCAAGACTGCCAGCTTCAATTGGTGCCAGGCCGCTGGGCTTGCCGAGCCCAATGCCCCTGAGCCAGAGGCTGCCATGAATTATGCCCTGAAGTTGCTCAATCACCACTTCCTTCAGTTCTGCAAATGGGTACCATTCAACATCTCTCTTGAACGTTGGTCATTCTCAAACTAGGTCGAAAAATAATGATGATTGCGTGAATTATCCTCATCCTTGTACGATGTGCATATTTCTGGTTGCACTGGTTATTTACATGATTTTCTGCAGACAATGGGGCTGTGGAGACAACAGATAAATTGCAGGGAAAAGTAGCAGATCAGTGTGTGCTGCCAAAGGTTGAGTTAGACGTAGATATTGATGTCCAGGCGTTGGGGTTGGGGTTGAGAGAGAAAAAGATACGCAATAACAGGAGGGACTATGCTGATCAGGCCAGCACAATTTGGCATTTGCATGGAGAATGTCATCTTTGCTCTCTGATTAAGAGGGTCAGGGAGAGGGTTAAACAACAGGGCATCGAATTTATGCTAGCAGCTAAGGTGGCATGGCGGTGACATCTGTTCCGTGAGCTATGACATCTGTTAGGCCGTCACCTTAAGGTAAGCTAGTACGAGGCTGATTTGATGGATGTTATGCGAGGCCGATTTGATGGAGGTTAAGTAAGTCAGGTGATATGTATGTGTTATTCATTCCATTCTAGATTATGCATGCAGCGTCCGCTACGTGTAAGTTACTTTTCTTGTTATATAATAACTTTTCTTGTTATATAATAAAGTTACAACGGATTTCGTGGTTAACTCGTTTCCAATTTTGTTTTTGCTTCAGCTCTGCACATTGGTGTATTTCAGGTACTATTTATGTTATTGCATTGTTTTGATATATTTTAGCGTCTGCAAGGTTTCAGTTTTTTACAGAGGGTGACTATATCGTCAGGGCATTCTTTATCCCAATGCCAGCCTGAGAAGTTATTTAGTTGACCCTGTAATTTTTGTCTTTATGTTCTTTTTCTGTCACGCTTCAATGCCTATGAAGTATCCCTACAAGCTAGCTGTTAAACTCTTGATGTTTGCATTTTCTGTTTTGCATTCGTTGTCTATGTGACAGTCGACAAGCTAGCTGTTAAACTCTTGATGTTTGCATTTTCTGTTTTGCATTTCAGTAGCATTGATTTTGTCTTTAAGATGGGATTTAGGTAATTTGACAATACCTTCGGCTTTGGCCCCATACTCCAAGGTGCTAATTGTTTTTCTGTTTAAGATGGGATTTAGGTAATTTGTCAAATGCCCCAGTTTGGGACGTTCATTTCTAGGCAATCAAGGCCCTGATAATCGACCCAAACTCAATGAACTATTGACATTGGGGATAAGACCGTATCCAAATCCCTTCATTCCCCATTCAATCCTATCGGCACAGGGTAAAGGAAAAAGCCTCTACACACTTATCTCCTTTCGTTGTGAATAGAAACACTGCCAAAGCTAAAGATGCAGTTGGTGCCTCGGTGGACAGAGTTGTATCCATTAGAATATGCTTTGGAGAACCAGATAGGAATCAAATAGGAAGCCCTTCGACGGCTTGTTTTGCCAGGTAGTTCTACTTCGATTTCAGTATCTCAAATTTGGCCTATATATTTTAGTTAGTAAGGAAACTGATATGTATTTTAGTTAGTAAGGAAACTGATAAATATCTTGGAAGCCTCTTGGAAGCCTATATTTAGTGGTGTGAACTTCGCAGTTCTCTCAAGCCCACATTTCTTTGTATATATCCTTCAAAGTGTTCACCTAATTATGGTTATTTCTTGCTTGTAATTTGTGCATATGGCCATATATATCCTTGAAGGCTATGTTCATATATCCTTGAAGGCTAAAAACATAGACAATATAGTAGGAATTCCCATGAATTCTGAAGGTTAAATGACTCATGGATACATAGACAATACAATAGGAATTCCCATGAAGTCACACATGTAAGTTGCCCTATTCTATTTCTTAGACTCGAGACAACAAAATACTATACATGGATACCATGAATTCTGAAGATTAATGCCCATGAATTCTGAAGGTTAAATGACACATGGATACATAGACAATAAAGTAGGAAATCCCATGAATTCATACATGTCATTTTCCCTATTCTATTTCTAAGAGCGAAGACAACAAAAAAACATCAAATTCACTAGCATTAAATATTCGAAAGCAAAGCAAAATGTAATTGCAAAAGCTTCGGCATTGAACCGAATAACCGAGGGTATTCAACGTTCAAGAAATGGCATGGAACCGTTCCACATTTTCATAAATGAAATGAAAAAAACTTTTAATCAATACCCTAACAACACCATTGACCTACCTCTTCCCGTTCACTCGTTCAATAGGAGGTGTTCCCCTTGTCCTACCTATAGAGAAACCTCCAATTTTCTAATACAAGAGAATGAGTACTCAAGAACACATGCTATCAATCCAATGTGTCATTCTCCCTTTTCGCGTTCACTCATTCAATAGGAGGTGTTCCCCTTGTCCTACCTATAG
>APFE031571263.1:0-12313 GCA_000404065.3 Pinus taeda
AAAACCATACTAGGGAAAATAATTCTCCTCCCAATAATTGGGAACTTGTTTCCACAACTAGAATGAGCCAATTTCACATCCAATATGATTCCCCAATAGTGATCCCACTTGGTCTAACACAAAATTACACTTGGCTGCATCTATCATATCCCTCTGAAAGTTTCCTGTCCTGAAGAATTTAGAGCTCAAAAACTCACTCTTTTGGGCCTTCTCCAATACGCTCCAAAACTATCAAGGTCATCTCAAGCTTTTGCCCTCTCCCCATCTTGGACAAACATTTTCCCTTATTAAGATCATCTACCTCTTTTCCCTTATTAAGATCATCTATCTCTAGGGAGAGGAAATGTGGGCAGGAAATTACGTCTGTTGATGGCCCTGCTTGGGCCTTTCCCTACTATCCTATAAATATCTAGGATGCAAAACTCTATTTTAGCAGAATTTTCCACTGTAATTTACATAACTGGCCATATGTACATTAACCTTAAGGTATAAGGAACATTTACGTACATTATTTATTCATATTTTACCCTTAGCATGGGCCCCATAGTCTATAAAATTAAATTTGACAAGAAATCATAACTGAAATCCCATGTCATATAGGTGGTATTCATTTCAAAATTACTATATTTCTCTACGTATAATCTTTCATTTCATTATTTTAGACATTAATCTTCACATTTATGGCTATAAATCACATTGCAACATTTTACCTTTCACTTTGCTTCATTAAGATTTCATTGCTTAATCTCACTAGCAACATTAGTTACAACTACTTTTAATAAAACCAAACCTTTTACAAAATATATTATCAATTCTTCTTTTCACATGCATGAATGTTCTTAATATTTCAACAATGTATAAAGGTATTGGTCTTATTAAACCATAAACCATTTCCATGAATTAAAAGTAAACATAACAAATAAGGATACATGTTCTAGATGCTACATATAAGGAACTTTAAAACAAAGTTCCATGAAGTTGTTTTCCAAGCAAAAATTAAGGGAAAAGAACCTTCTATAGTATATAACGAGTCTAATCCCATCATTGACATTCACCATAGTTCCAATTTATGCAAAATGGAATTTCATTTTATGTCTATATATATAATGACTACTCATTACGCAAAATTACTAAATTGAAGTCAATCACATGGAATTTTGATGGTTAAACAAATTAGCGATGCTAACTCTAATACCCCTCTATTTCATACATTTAATCTTGACTATTCAACGCATGAACATATTGTTGGATTTAATGTCTATGGAAGCCATGTGTAAATTTTTGTGATGATGTAATCAATTTGATTATTAATAAAATAAATAAAGTGTTAGAAAAAATCTCAAGAAAAGAACACTAAGGTTGAAATAGTTCTTTCTAGCTTTGGAAAATCTATGGTTAAGACCACATGCTTGACCTTCCAAAAAACCTCCTAAAAATGCCTAGATGAAATTAATAAAAAGCATATTGATTTAACATGATGCGAGAAAAGGATTATGTTAAATAACTTTGTCGGAGAAATATACTAAGTAGGGTTGAATAAAGAGTTGCGGGAGAAAAATGCAAGGTTTCAATAAAAAGAAAGGATTATCTTTCGGGAAAGGAAAAAAAGGCCTAGGAAAAAGGGTTTGTAGACCTTGAAGCAGGATGTTGCTAAAAATGTGCTCGGAATAAATGTATAAAATACACCACATATGAATCAAAGATGTTGTTGATTCTTATGGAAAGTAGATCATAGGTCTGGGGAAACTAGAAAAGGATGTTCATGGTAAGGAGGAACATGTTTATTTCACGAGTGGTTTTCCAAGTTGTAGTTACAATTAGATTCTTAATTATGTACATTATCAATGTCATATATTGTGTAGGTTATATATCATTAACTAAAATGCATGTTATATCGTCAATTGTTTAACATGTCCTTTTTAGTATAATAATTCTAGCTTCTGTTAAAGAAACAAAATATGTGTACCCCTATATTTAATTATAGCAAAAGGATCCTATAATCAGATTGTAGGATATGAAAATTAGTATTTCTTAGAGAAATTTATAAAATACGAGACAAGTGCAAAATTCCTATTGAGTTATATCATGTTAAATGTAATTAAGGTGAACTGAGTATATTCATATTGATATAAGCGATATGGAGTTAGTCTTATCTCTAATAATTTTCTCTTACAGAATAATGGAGACAAATTCCTTATATGATTGTAACTCGACCTCAACAACACCATTTTTCCTCCAGTTCGAGCTATGTTATCACAATGTTTAGAATACCATTATTCACATATAACAAAGGTACAATACCTTGGATTTCTGTTTGATGGTGTTTTCTAGTCCATCTAGTAGATATAGTATTGATTAAAAATCTTGCAGGAATCACTTTGGATTATGAGCTCTACCATGAGAGAAGAGGCAACACAAACCCAATTTTCAATAACCATTTATTTAATTGTATATCAACATAATGAGATGAGGTGCATCTATATATAAAATCTCCCAAAATATATAGCTAAATAAGTATCTTGTATATGTTAATAAATTGCGTTGCCCTTATTTGATAAAATCAAAGCGTTCTAGTTAACCATGTTACGTTTTAAAGGTTACATTATATGAGAGAGACGAAAATGGGTGGTAGTGAGTGTATTACTGTACTAAGCATGTAGGTATAAGCAAAGGGTCACTAGCCAATTTAACTGTCATAGGTTATTGAGTCATTGCTCCGAGGAAAATATTAAAGTAGGCTCGAAAGTGCCCCTTTAAAATTGCATCTCCTTGATATGGATAAGAGTGATAAATATACGAATCTGATGTTTAATAATTTAAACAAAATTATAATTATTAAAAATTACCAAGGCTACGACCATAAATTAATGCAAACGTAAATCTCATACTTTATATCAAATCATTAAGATATAACAAGCCATTTAGTCAATCGTGATAGGCCAAGATTCACGTGGGGAAATCAAAGCAATCATAACAATATGTCAAAGGATTTTGTCTCCAAGCCAACCTTAACTGATTTAATATCACCATCAAAATATTAGTAAATTTACAGAAGGAACCACTAATATCAACCATAGGATGAGTATCTAGGGGTTAGCACCTAGCTGAATCCATGCAACCCAAGCATCATATAGCTGAATAAGAAGGAATCTCCAAACAAGATACTGACAACAATGATTTATATTAGTTAATGAGGCATCGAATTTTGCGTTCATAATTCTAATCACTCAACCAAGAATAAAGTGAACAAACAAATAGAAGATTGTGAAGAGGGAAAACAAAGAGTGGCATAATAAAGGTACATCTATAATTCAAGGAAATAATGAAGTTGACTAAACAATGCCATAATAATAAACCCCATAAATTATAGAAACGAAATGAAAAATATTGATTTATATATTCTCCAATTGAAGCATGACAAGGGATCATGCATATAATTGTACAATACTTTATATTTGAAAAATAGTCATTCATTAAGCATAGGAGGCCACCGAACTAAATATTGAAACCGAGGAGTCATATCTATGCCAAAAAAATGTCTACATAACCCTCATGCAGAGTTTTGTTCAAACCCCAAAGAAAATCGTGTAAGGGGGTCAGACCCCAAACGCAACTCGCCAAGACTTAATAATTGACATTTGGAAGAGGAAAATTACAAGAATGACCTGAGGCGTAGCGAGAAATAGTAAACCTCAATTTAAAGTCGCTTCCTTCCCGTGCTAGAACATGCCTGCAATGGCATTATTTCCTAAGGTTAGAAAAAAACCCTTGATGACATAGAAAATTTACAGAGACTAAGCTAGGTAGGGTAAAGTATATCTGTTTCAAGTTGTAGTATGTAGAACTCCAACCCTACAAATAAAGAATGTAATAGTTTACAAAAGGCATAACAAAAAGAAACCCAAAAACAACAACTATAGGCTCTGTTCGAGGAAATATAAAAGTAAAATATGGAATGCCAAATAAACAATATAAAACAACTTGTATCCCATGAGCAGGCTTGGGTCATCTACGGATAAAACAGATGTAGACCCATGAATATCACACAAGACGCATGCAGTTTCAAGGGTTGTGTGTTTGTTATGCAACAAACTCACAAAAAGATAGATCAATGACTTAAAAATTATACTCTTCAAGGGGTAAACATCATTTACATTAGATAAATGAGAAATTGTTGGATGATACAAATGACAAGACCTCCCATATATATAGCAGTCTAAGGGGTAACAATATAATCATAGCCTACATAGCAATAATAATGTAAGGCCACAACAATAACAACAGTGGGCTTCTAAGGGCACAATAATAACAACATGGGGACTACGTTGGCACAACAATAACAATAATGGGGCTATGCCAACAATAAAAATATGGGGCTACACTAGTAGTATCTGCACCTAATGTTACCCTCTCCTTCAAAATATTCATGTCCTCAATACTTGAGTAGTTCTGTAAGCTTTGGTTTAAAATTCGCATCCTCCCATGTGGAATATTTAGTGGGTAAGTTCTTCCACTTGATGAGATACTTTGAAATCAACATAAAAAAGAACACCTACATGAAACATCATGAAAGATATAGCAGCCAACTTGTCTTCTAATAAAGGCATCAAACCATGTTAAAGACTCAATAATTCCATCTCACAATCATCTTTCACTAGCATCAAATCCCATAAGAACAAGTTGTCTAGTCATTCAATGTATTAGATCCATTGTTCACGTATTCTACAAGGTTAAAAATATAGTAGTACAACATGATCCACTATAGTGATAATCATGGATCACATCGATTCCATGCTCTTGTATATGGTCTACATGCATAGCATAAGTCATAGCATCACATGAGAAAACCTAAGATTCACATAAAGGAAATCTCCACATGAAACAAACAAGAAATCTCTCTCTCTTGTTTTCCGATTTTAGGGTTTTCTCATGCACCTTAATTTTATGATACTAGGGTTTGCTCATGAACCCACCCTCTTTCTCCCTAAAAGATCTAGGACTATAATATAACATCACTTAGTATATCTCATACAAATTTCACATGGTTAATTATCTATTTATCAAGTTTTACAAACATATAATATCCCATTAATGGGTTATCAAATACTTAACCCTTCATCTCATGATCAAATCTATTCATAACATGAAGTAACTATGGAAATGGAATAGCTATTTGTATAAGGTAATAATCATTAATGAAAGTTGTAGCATAATACTTTCTACTACAACTTTTCATGTTCAATTAATCATGCTTATTAAAAGCATAATGAATGATGTAAATTCCGATATTATGTAGCTGAACATATCATCAAGACAAAACCAAACAGGAAAGCATATAAATTGACACCGATATTACCCTAGAAACCTCAAAGGGAAAAATCGAAAAGCATTTATTTTATTAAACATTTTCTTGGGGTGTTCACCCCTCACTCAATGACAAAAAAGGAGTTCATCCATTATCTATTGTTAAAATTTTATCAAAAAGAACCAAAATATTTAATTCAAGCATAATTAACTAGAGGGCGTGACATCTAACATGATGTCATGTTTCTCAAATACACTACCCCATTTTCATTAAATAACATTATATTCGTGTCACAATTGTTTACTGCAATAAGTTACCTGTTGTAAACTATAGTTGATGATATTCCACTCTAAATGTAACAATAGTGGTACACAGTGACCACATTTCTTGTAATAGCATTAGTTATAATCCATACTTTAATTATTTTAAAAGGGTTAATTTTAGAATCTACCGCTCCATTCTTTATGAAATTCATGATTCATTAGAAGGAAAATTCCTCATTAGGGGAATTGTGAAGTCTAAAACGGGCCTCCTAAAAAAATGTACAACCAAAATATACTTTATAAGAACCAATAGGATTCAAGATGATGATGTCAACCATAGGAGATGGTTCACCAATTTTGGAGCAAAAAAGTAAAATGATTCAAAAATAATAAAAATAATAAAATAACTTTTTCAACTCATATTTTCAACTTATGTCCCTAAGGTTTTACTCAAATTTTGAGCGGGACTACTTTTTCAATGAAAAATTTAACTCTTCATCCGAGGAGTGCCCATGTTGCATACTTTCGATGGACCCTACTACACGAAAAATGAGAAATACATGAAAAATTGTGATTGCAATCACGTTTTTCATGTATTTCTCACTTTTCATGTAGTGGTGTCCATAAAAAGTATGAAACATGGGTTCTCCTTGGATCAGGAATGGAATTTTTCATCCAACGAGTGTTTCTGATCAAAATTTGAGAAAACCCATGGGGAGATAGACTCAAAATACCAGTTGAAAAAATAGTTTTTTATTTTTTCCCTCTAAAATTTGATGATGCAATCTAATATTATTTTATTATTTCCACTATTATTTAATAATTTCCTTAGGAGTCCCACTTTAGACCTCAAAATTCCGCTAATATCTATCTGAGGTTATAAAAAAGGTTTTTTCCTATGTTATAAAATTGGTAAAAATTGTGAAAAGAACATCTTCTACAACATCCATTTGTGGTAGTGGAAATTTTAGTGGAGATGATAATTGAACTTCTTCACAACTGAAAAAAGTGGGGGTCATAGGTTTTAGTGGATTTTTTTTTAGTGTTGCACTTCACCAAAACAATAACATCACTATGCTAAATAAATAAAATCAGTGGTTTTTCATACATAACCAAAAGCCCCGAGGCATTCAATGCAAAGAACATTGGTGCCTAAAATGCATACCGTCGTGGTGCTTATACAATAAAAACATTCCCCAAGTCATTATTTTCACACAAAAAAATGAGGGCGAGTAGAAAAATATTGCAGAATCAGTGCTTTAATATAAAATCGCAGCTACGATGCATATGATTTACATAAAATCCATGATGGAATACACATATAAAAGAATCAATGTTGTTAATTTGATTAATGCACCAAGGATGGAAATAAAGTTTTGTAGCACTAGGATGATAGTTCTATGAAAGCACGGGGGCCTTAAATCGAAACAACATCGATGCTTGAAGAATATAATGCCCCGGTTTGTCATTTTTAGAAAAGGTACCGACCATGCAAAAAATATTGAAGTAACTATTATTTTGCATAAAATAATGCACTAATGTGTGTTCAAGTTATAAACACATTGGTATTATGAATGAGATTTTCTCTTTTTTTAGAAACATCGACTTGTGACAGTGCAATTATTGTGATTTTTAAATTTATTATTCATAAAAAAATTGACATATATCTTATCACAATATTCATATAAATTAAATTTGGATTAGTAATTTTGTATATCATGTTTGGATTAATTTGTTATATCATCACCTTTCACATCTCTTCATTATAACATTTAATCATCCATATATTTAATTTGTGGTGTAACATTTCACATCAACATTAGATAACACACTAGAATAAATTAAAATGTATTTTATTATATATCAATATCAGGCTCTTTGTCAAACAAAATTGGATAGTTATTGGTAACCCCTTGTCTTTCAGTTGGGACACCATGTCCATTACATTAAACAAAATGTCTGATTTTCACACACAATTAATTCAAAAAATACAACAGGCTCCATTGACATCCAAATAGATCATCATTATTTGTTGGAACTATTGTCATTTCTCAAGGTACGTCCATCATTAGGGTTGTTTGGATGAATGTTTTATTGATTTCATTGATTTTTTTCACCTTCTTGACTATTTTCCATTTGCAAACATCAAAATAAAGTGTAATGAGTGTATGTACATTGGTGAGAATAATGAAAAATGAAATAAACAATATACATAAATGTAAATTCAATAAGAGTGTACCATATCAAGAAGTGACTCGTGAACTGTACACATGGTTTCAAAAACAAGTCTCATGCCCTGCTGCAACAAGTCTTTTGTTGGCATAGTTGCATACTTTGTTTCCTATAAGTTTTATAGCCCATTATAAATCATAGATTTAATACAAAGGAATTGTTTTGTTCTATTAATTATAAACTAAGAGAAGTAAAATAACGCAGACACTTACAAATTCCTCAATTAATTTTTTATATGTCAAAATATACTCACAACCCATATTTAATCCAACATCAATCAATTATTTTGATGGCTCTTTTTTGTATGTCAACACCGATTTGAAGACATTCAAGGATTGCTGATATAAAATAACTTAAAATATACAAAAATGAAACTTTGAGTTGTTATAAGGAAATATTAATAATTACTCACAAATGTTAATATCAACCATTTTCTTCCTTATTTTCATGTTTTCTATGTTGAATGAGTTCCATTTTGTTTTCTTTTCTGTAAGAAAATACTTGAAAATTAATATTTAATGCTAAATTATTTGTTTATATGTACAAATTCAATCATGATCACATACATTTCAAGCATGTTGTTGTTGAGATGGCTCCTCTTGTGAATAAATTATGTCCATTTCTTTTACCATCTCCTTATACAATCTTTCAAACATTCCTATTAGCATGTTTCACATATCAACTTGTTGATCCTTTGGGATTTTCATAATCTTCCTGAAAAAATAATAAACTATTTTTATATTGATATATGAAAACTAAATATAAAAAAAATGATATTGATAAATGAATAGTTTGTAGTTATATATGTTAGTGTCAGTATTTTCATACTTCCATTAGGGATCAAAGTTTTCTCTTTTGCATCTTCATTTTGGGGGTCCCATACTGAAATTTTTGCATCATTTCATTAGGTCATGACACACTGATCCACTGATGGTTGTTCTCCTTTTAGAAAATTCTAAATTTTTCCCTCATATAGTATACTTGCTGATCCTCCTTCAAATTGACTTCAGTTAGGGTTTCATAATCAATCTGCAATCCATTTCTTTAGGTCATTGAGCATAATTTCATTAGGTCTTAGGGTTTCATCACCAAGGTCAAGAACCTGATTTTAAATTGTAAATAAAGGTCAGCAAGGGTATGAGGATGATAAATAAGTCAGACATCATGATTTGTAGGTCAAAGCTATTATTTCATTATCTTTTAACTTAATGTAATTTTCACCTCGAAAACATGTTTTTGAGGTGAAAACAGAGTATTTTAAGTTTATTTGTATTTCATATGTAATTTTAAGTCACTATATGTAATAATTGATCTTAGCTACACCAGATCATATCTCCTTGCTACAAGACAAAGAAACAATGAAAAATTCAAGTCAAATTGAGCATTTATCCACCTGCAAAGATACATGAAACAAAGTTTTGAAAATGAACAAGAAACATTAGAAAAGTGGATTTTTCAAGTGAAAAAATCAAAATCTTCTCCTATTTAAGCCCTCACATTTCATTTTCAAAGATCATTAATCTCATTTAGCAAGCAAGGAGTGAAAAAGTAAGAAGAAGAGGTGAGATTGAGTGAGTTTTGGGCATTGGAAGCTTGGTGTTGTGCTTCTGGGCAAAACAGGTTGGCGCTGTGTGTTGAAGACTTGGCGTTGCGCTTCTGGGCAAGACAGGTTGGCACTGCATGTTGAAGACTTGGGACCACGCATTGAGCCCAACACTGTGCGTCTGGGAGAAGGGATCCAAAACCCTAAAAACTTCAAAAAATCTCCAAATTGTTCTCTCTTTCCTTCATTCCATGTAAGTTAACCTCCTCTACTTCATTTTTGGTTTGCATTTCAAAGTCATAAGTGCCATTCTCCATTTTAAAAATCAAACCCTAGTTTCACTCCATTCATTCTAAAAACCCTAATCCCCTCTGTTTGTCCCCATCACTTATCATTAGAACTTAAAACCCCTCTCTACATTATTACATATCCCCTCATCTATATCCCCTCATTATAACTTCTCATCCAAAAACCCCCCTCCCTCACTCGCATAATTCACATCTTACCCTTCATTTTCTAGTCTACCCTAACACATCCTTTCATTCCTAAAACACTCCTACTCATTCCCTTTATCCTTTTCTAGGAGTGTACAACCTTGGACCTTGCAAACATGGATAGAGAAGATCGAGACTACGAGGAGGAAACCACAAACAGTGACACCTCAACAGATAGAGCTAGGCAGTAGAGTGAACTTCATAAGGGAGGCAGGATTATAAGAGAAGAGCCATCAAATCTTAGGGAATTACAGGGTTCTTAGTTGGTTGTTTCATTTTTTACGTATCTTGGCTGCTATGAGTTTTGTGAACAAGTAGAGAGATTCCAATACCACCTAGAGCTCACCAAACTCTTTGTATCTCATCTTTAGAACAACAAAGTCACTCTTGCTAGGGTGACATTCATAGTCTCACATTCCACCATTTTAGATGCAACCAAGATTCCTAATGTTGGTGAGAAGTGGTATAAGGCCCAAGACCTAGATGAACACTCGATTTAAGACATCAGTGGTTTATATCTTCTAACTTAGTAACCGGAGAACCCACAGTGAAAACCATTTTTCATCAATGTTTCAAATCCCAACAGGGATCCATCATCACGACTTCTTGAATGATGATAGCAGAAGAGCTTGAATGAGGGTTTTAAATAGTTTCTAATAGTTTCGAGGTGAGAAGATTTAAATGGATGTTGGCTTGTTTTAATCACTTTTATTTATTATTATCTTTATCTTCAAATAATTTTAAAGTATTTCAAAAAAAAAAAAAAACAAACTATTTATAATGTAATAATAATAAATACTTTTGATATTTAATCTTTATCATCAATATCTTACTACTAAATTTTTTAAATTTAATTATTAATGGTTTAATCCCGTTAATAGATTCATAGTAGATCTCCAAAAAATTAATATACTAACAAATTCCATAAAATTATAGTATAGTTATTATCAAATTATTATAATAAATATTTACATTAAATATTAGATTAATTTTTCAAAGATATTAATATAATATTTAATGTATATTTATTATAAATAATTTTGATAATAACTATTACTATTAATTTTTATGAATTGTTAGTATTATTAATTATTTTTTGGGATCTACTAATGAATCTATTAACTGAATTAAACCATTAATAATAAATTTAAACATTTAGTAGTAAGTATTGATGATAAAGATTAAATAATCAAAGTATTTATTTATTATTACATTAATAAATAGTTTGTTTGTTTTTTTTTAAATACTTTAAAATTATTTAAAGATAAGGATAATAATAAATAAAAGTGATTAAAACAAGTCAACATCCATTTGGTCATAAACGAATGTAGGAATGGGTTTCGGGGCTCTGACGTGGCCGCAGGCAGGCACATGGCGAGCGAAGGTTACCGCACTTGCTATGACTCAGGCATGAAATTATCTATAGTAAATGCGCAGTTAATTCACAGCTAATCTGGAATTAAGCGATCGTGGTCTACCTGTTTCCTCATACCGGACGACAGTCATCCCACCTATCTCGGGCAACTAACTCCTGTCTAGCGGTTTCGAAGGCGGTTCCGGTCAATGGAAGGCATGGAGTTTGAAGAGGAAGCAATCGATTATACACAGGACCCATATGAAGGTCAGTCCATCTTCTGCGATCACGGTATTAATCCTAGCCTTGTTGATCCTGCTCTTCCTCAGCTGTCAATTCCCCTGGTTGATGCTCACCCTGGATCCTCCTCATTGATGTTGTGTTTCGGCTCACTCTCCCTGGAGACCCCAGGTCTAGCCATTCCACCCCTTTCCCCTAGAACGCTCAACCTTCTCTCTGCTATCTCGCCTCCCTCCCCCGGCAAACCCTAACTTCGTCCCTTCCGGTTGTTTTGACTCTCCTATTATTAACCCTAAAGCTGCGACGCACCTAAAGGACTAGGGACCTGATCCTCTAGCGGAGCATCCATCAGCACCGAGATCTAGAAAGAGGAAGATAAAGTGTGTGAAGAAGTCCTCAAAAAATCTCACAATCACCTTTGGAGAAGACATTCCTATGGGAGAAGTGGTGGATAGAGTCAACAGAGTACATGTAGGGCATGTGAGAGGGAGGGCTTACTCGGCAACCAGACTCACGAATTAGGTACAGGAGATATGGGGAGGTATCTTACAAGAGCTGCTGGAGGTTCAGAGCTTGGCTCGAGGTTGGTTTTCCTTGTCTTTTTCCAGAGTAGAATACACTGATTTGATCCTGGCCAAATATTGGCACATAGAGATGGCCCGAGTTCTCCTCAAGCGCTGGTCTCCATTATTCGTTCCAGAGAGGAAACAAATTGGAGTAGGACCCATCTGGGTACGTTTACCCGGTCTACCTCTACAATTCTAGTCTGAAGCAATGTTTATCAGGATTGGTAATGCCCTTGGAACATATTTGGAATATGATAAGACTTTTGTACAGTCAAAGAACCGGGCACTGGCAAGAATCCTGGTGCATTTGGACACA
>APFE031571267.1:0-17456 GCA_000404065.3 Pinus taeda
GATATCATTTTTTGGGATTCCAAACTGCGTAAGTAAGTCATTCACGTATGACCATTTCCATGAGAGGTAGTCGTAACTGACTAATTTCTCATGATTTTTTAATAGTTCACTTAGTTCCCTGTGAGAATTACTCGATGCAATGAGTGCTAAGTGAACTATTCAAAAATCATGAGAAATTGGTCAGTTATGACTACCTCTCATGGAAATGGTCATACGTGAATGACTTACTTAACACAGTTGAATCCCAAAATGATATCTAATATAATGCACTGCGTAAACCCCCATACTTAAATAAAAAAGGATGTTTTTTCGTATTAGTGATTAATACTTTCTACTAAAATTGTTGGTGTAAATCAATGTTTCTTATTTAAAAGGAAATATTAATGTTTATTAAAGTTTATGTTCCTAGGTAAATTAATTTTATGTTTGCAGAATAAAGTTTCCTTTGCACCCTCGTTCTCCTACACATATGCCATCCTACGCACATTCTTCATTCCTTATTGATTCACAATACTATGAAATTGTTGTCCCACACGATTAAATATAAAAAACTTTTCAATGGAAAGGAGCTTAAAATGAAATAATTTCTAATCTAATTTTCATAATCACAAATAATTCATACTTATTTTATATCGCAAATTACTGTTTCTAAAGACACGTATTCCAATGATATTAAAACAAGATAAAAATGGAGAGTAAATGGACAAGATGTTTTGGAATATCGATATTTATTTCCATTACTTATCGTAAACGTTGACTTTTATATTTTCAATTGATATTTATGGATAGTTTTGTATGTAGCATTTTCCACACGAGAAACAGTAACAACTAGTAATTGGAATTGGAGCCGAAAATTGTGAAGTTAAGTGAGATTGAGAGAGAAAATAAGTAATAGACAAACGAAAGAATCTATTTGCACTCATACAATCAACTAAGCAATATCTAAATCTACCAATAAAAAAGAAAAGAAACAACGACATTTGCAGTAGGAAATTGATGAATGTTGTAGTGAATAAGTGCTTGAAATATGCGAAGAAAATACTTTCTTGGGCTCACAACTAGAGCTTTAAGTATCTTTATTATTTCATCTATTTTGATAGTCACCTACAACTAGGTTTTCATTAGTAAGATCGATTCTAGAATATGTAGGTTTTAACCCCGTATAGAAATTACCTACATACGAATTCTAAAAACATAAAATAAACAATAGCGAGAGCATAAAACATATAATAGATATACACAAAGATTTTCCCCTTGATCCCAAAATCAGGACTATCAAATTGATTTTTAATTATATTCCTTTCAATGTTACAATATATATATATATATATATATATATTATATATATATATATAGATATGTTGAAGCATCCATAAACCCCAATACATTAACCCTAGCTTAGAACATAATTGTAGTTCCCTTGACCGGATCCACAAAACACCATGGATAAAAAACCATCATGCCCAAAACCATGTGTGAAATCCATTCACAAAACCATAGGTAGGTCCGCCCACCTAATGTAGGGTCCAAAAAAAATTCTCAGGGTGCTGCCTCAAACCCTGTGCAGAGGGGCTACTGCCTGCCCTCATGACCCCCAACAAGGGGGTAGTCATCCCTCGATGACCCCCCACATGTCGGGTAGTCGTGGAAATAATATAACACGCACCCAAAATTCTCCAACTTGTTGTTTTATTTCCATAGGAGAGCTTAGTCATTGATCTAGCCCTACAACACCCATTGTTTCTCTACAACAAGAGTAATTCTTAGTGCACACAAACTTTGTCAATGCATCTGCAGTATGCTTCAAAGTGTCCACCTTTACCAACAACACCTTTTTGTCCTAAAAAATATCCCTCACAAAGTGATACAAAACATCAATGTGCTTTGTCTTTGAATGATAAGCAGGGTTCTTTGCCAAGAAAAATATACTTTGTCTATCACAGTCTATCCTTATAGCTCGATATACTAGCCCCATACTTGAACACAATCTCTGCAACCAAATTTTTTCCTTGCTTTCATGACTCATTGCCATGCATTCTACCTCTGTAGTTGAAAGGGCCACTACATACTATCTCTTACTAATCCAACTGACTGCACCTCCAAATAGGTTAAACACATACCCACTTGTAGGAATTCTCTGATCCAGATCTCTAACCTAGTCTACATCAACAAAGCCACGAATCTCCAAAACTCTGGCCAAACTTGTTCTTCCTTGGTACCATAAACCATAATCACTAGTGCCACACAAATACTTGAAAACCTGCTTCATTGCTGTCCAATGTTCCTTCCTTGGTTTTGACATAAACCTGCTCAATACTCACACTACATGTGAAATGTCTAGTCTAGTACATACCATTGCATACATTAGGATACCGACTGAACTTGCATATGGAACATGGGACATGTCCTCTTTGTCTTCTTTTGTCTTGGTACATTGTTCAACAAATAACTTTACACCTACAGGAATAGGAACCTTCACTGGTTTATTATCCTACGTATTAAACCTTTTCATTATTGTCTTGACATACTTCCTCTGGTTTAACAAGAGCTTCCTCTTTGCTTGATCTCATTTAATTCCCATGCCCAAAATATAGTTTGTAGCACCAACATATTTCATGTCGAATTTGGAGGACAACTCGGCCTTCAGATCTTGGATAATTTCTTTGTCATTTCCAACTAGCAACATAGCATCCACATATAAGAGCAGATAAATAACATGGTCACCAATTAATTTAAAATACACATAATGATATTCTTTGCTTCTAGTGAATCCAAGCCCCTATATATATGTATCAAATGTATTATACCACATCCTTGGTGACTATTTTAACCCATACAAAGACTTTTTTAGCTTTCATACCAGTTCTTTCTTATCCTTCACTATAAAGCCTTCAGGTTGCTTCATGTAGACATATTCTTCTAGATCCCTATGAAGAAATGTTTTCTTCACATCCATTTGTTCTAGCTCAAAACCAAAAGCTGTAGCAACAGATAAAAGTAATCTAATAGAAGCTACCTTAGCAACAAGAGAAAAAATATCACCAAAATAAATTCCTGGCACTTGGGAATAACCTTTTACTACCAACTGAGCTTTATATTTCTCCACCTTTCCTTATGCATTCACCTTCCTCTTAAACACCCATTTGCTACCAATGGGTTTCCTTCCAGCCAATAACTACACCAGATCCCAAGCCTCATTTTTGTGCAAAGATTCCATTTCATCAACTATGGCCTCTTTCTAGAGTTTTCCATCCTCTGAATTTACTTCTTCCCTCATAGTTTTGAGATCATCATTAGTAATAGATAAAGAAAAATTTAAACAGAAATCAAATGGACTATACCTTTTTGGTTTCATTCTTTCTCAAGCTGATCTTCTCATAGTTGCAGTTTGTGAATCTTCATCTTCTAATTCCTCTTCTACTGTAGAGTCTGATTCTTCCTCCTTTAGCTCAAACTCTATCTTCACAGGTTCCTTTGGAAGGAATTCATGTTTAATAACATCTTTCACCTCTCTCAACACCATATCTTTGTTGTACACAACCTTCCTTGTTTCTGGGTTTAAAAGAAAATAAACTTTTAAACCATCCTTATACCCATTAAAGATGCACCTTTCAGATTTACTATCCAACTTTCTTATCTTCTCCTTTGGAACATGTACATATGCATCACATCTAAATATCCTCAGATGTGAAAGAGAAGGTTTCTTACCACTGCATACCTCTTGTGGAGTCTTATTCTCGAACGTCGATGAAGGTGATCTGTTGACCAGGTAACATTCAGTCTCTACCGCCTTTGCCTAGAATTCTTGTCCTAACACAACACCACTAAGCATGATTCTTTCCTTTTCCATCAACCTCTTGTTCATTCTTTCTACAAGTCCATTTTTTTGAGGTTTGTATGGATTATTCTTCGCTCATGCTATACCACACTTCTTACAAGACTCTTCAAATTCATTCTTGCAAAACTCTCCACCATTATCTGTCCTAAACACCTTTATCTTCTTTGTTTTGTTTTCCACCAGAGCCTTAAATTCTTTAAACCTGTCAAAGAATTTAGATTTATTCCTGAAGAAATCTATTCATGTTTCCTTGAGAAGTCATCTATAAATGACACATAATACACAGACTTACCCAATGATGGAACCAAGATAGGTCCAAACACATCACTATGCACAAATTCTAATATTTGTTTCACCCTCTTAGCTCCAAAGGGAAATTCACTCGATTCTACTTCCCATATACACAATTTTCATAGAAATCAAAATCCATAGAGAAATTAGACATACCTTCTACCATACCATTATCATGAAGTATTTAGAGGCCCTTCTCTCCAGTATGTCCAAGCCTTTGATTCCATAGCATGGTATTTTCTCCAGAGACCACTAGATTTTCTGCTTCACTTTCAAGAACCATGGAACTATTGCACCCATCAATAACAGTGTTAACATGAAGGTTGTACAGAGTTCCAATACGAACTCCCCACATCAATACTAGTGCTCCCCGAACCATCTTGCATGTATCTTTCTCGAACACTATTTTTACACCTGCATCATCCATCTTGCTTACGGAAATCATATTTCTATCCAATGCAGGAATATGCAAAACACCCAAAAGTGTTCTAATCCTTCCACCTTGTAACTTCAATTTCACTTTTCCATGAAAAAATATTATAGCCTTCCTGTCATCCCCTAAGAAGACATCAGTACCATCATGTTTCTCATACTCGCAGAACCACTCTCTATGGGGAGTGAAGTGAAAGGATGCACCTAAGTCAATCAACCATGCCTCATGATCGACATGTGTACTTGAAGAAGAAGCCAATTACACATCCCCACCTTCATCTAAGGTGGTTTCACCTCCATAGAAGTAGTATCATCAGATCCATTTCCTTTCTCAGGAGCTTTAGATTTACAATCCATTTTGAAGTGCCATTCCTTTCCGCATTTCTAACACACCTTTAGAGGTTTTCCTGAAGATTTAGATCTCCCTATAGATTTATATCTCCCACTCGAGGACTTATTTTTGTTTCTGTTCTGGGACCATTCTCATACAGACAAGGCATCACCATTTTGTCCCTCCATATTTTTCTGTCTTGTCTCCTCCAACAGCAAGGATGATACTACTTCATCAAATTGTAAGGCAGTTACATTGCTACCTATTGCAACAACTAGACTATCCCACGAATCTGGTAGAGAACACAAGAAACTGATGCACTTATCTTCATCTGAAATTTTAATATCAACAGATAATAATTGACTTACCACAATACTAAAGGAATTTCTATGCTTTTTCACCGAGTCTCCATCTTTCATCCTTAGCTTATATATCTTTTTCCATAGGAACAATCTATTCACTAGAGACTTAGATTGGTACAAAGTCCCTAACTTGTCCCACAAAGCCTTCGCTGAAACTTCCCCTGATACATTCAGCAATGCTGATTCTGAGACACACAATCGTATTATGCTCTTTGCCTTCTGATCCAACTTTGCCCAGTCTTCAGTTGACATTTTTGTTGATTTAGTACTTGTATTTACCGCGATCCACTATTATTTATCCACCAGCAAATCCTCCATCATGAGTTTCCATATCTCAAAATCTAACCATTAAATTTCCCTATCTCTAACTTTTCACGACTTGCCATCTTCTTTCACGACAAGAATGGATCACACAAATCTCCGACTTAACAGGGTCTACCACATGCCCAAGAAAAACCCCTCAGTAGCAAAGGCCTCCCCTTGAATCCGAAACAACTCCGATACCAAATGTAGGTTTTAACCCTGTACAGCAATTACCTGCATACGAATTCTAAAAACAGAAAATAAACAATACCAAGAGCATAAAACATAATATATATATACACATAGATTTTCCCCTGGATCCCAAAATTGGGACTACGAGATTGATTTTTCATTGTATTCTTTTCAAGGTTACAATACATATATATACATGTCGAAGCATCCATAAACCCTGGATTAGAACATAATTGTAGTTCCCTTAACCGGATCTACAGAACACCATGGACAGAAAACCATCCTGCCCAAAACCATGTGTGAAATCCATGCACAAAACCATAGGTAGGTCTACCCACCTAATATAGGGTCCAAAATATTTTTCCCAAGGAGCTTTCCCCAAACCCTGTGCAGGCCCCCCCTGCTATGCGCAGCAGAATGTATAAGGGGAGTTGCTGCCCCCCCTGTGACCCCCTTGGACATGGGGTAGTCATGGAAATAATATAACACACACCCAACATAATAGTAGATTGGGTTTTCCCACTGAAAAGTTTCACAAATTCAATTTTTTTACATAACGAATACTTCAAAGCCTTTCTAGCTAATGAAATCCACCAAAGAAAAAATTATTCGAAAAACCATAGCGTTGTGGATTAAACTTTTTGTTAAACTCAAATTATACATATTCCATGCACTTTGAAACCCACGAAAATTCTATAGTCACTAGTAATGCAAATATGAAATATTTGTTATTTCTGGTATACAAACCGCTCTTTCTAATTATGCCTATTAAATGGAAACTGTCTAAAATTAATTTCATGCATCCACAAAAAAGTTCCCTCTATGCCCTAGTTCTCTCAGACATGCCTCATCCTTCACACATATTTCATTCCACATAGATTCATACTCCATACTCTACACATCCTTCATTCCACACAGATTCATAGTGTTGTTCAATTGCACTCCCATGCAGCTAAATCTGCAAAAGTTTTAAATGCAAAAGAGTAGTTTTAAATTTTTGTGTGTACACTCCACCACACATCCTTATGGATTCGCAATGTTTTGTATCTCTGCATAACATAGACTAATTTTGTAATATTCACAAGAAGGAGAAACAATTTGCGGTAGAAAGGGTGTGTAGACACATGCATGTTCAATAATTAATGTTTTTATCAAATTAATAATAAATGTTTTAATTGTACATAGCACTGAAGAATAGTGATCATTTTCATTGTGTGGAGTATGAAAGTGGAATCAGAACTTTTATTTTGCAAAAAGGAAACTAAAACAACCCTACCTTAATCTATCTATATATTAAGAAAAATTGTATATACGTAATAGGAAAATGTGAAATACTATTACATTATGAATTAATGTTTTTCTTATATTTAAATTGATTGTGCATCCATGGAATAAAGTTCCCTTTGCACCCTCATTCTCATGCACATACCTCATCCTCGAAACATCCTTCATTTCGCATAGATTCATAGCTCTAAATCTGTAAAAGTTTTAAATGAAAAATAGTATAAAATTAATTTCCTCCCCATGGAATAAATTTCCATTTGCACCCTCATTCTCCCACACATTCCCCTTTCTCATTACAATAAAATATTCACACAATGAAATATTTGCACGAGCAAGCTCCACACAATGAAACATGATAATATTAATTCAAGATTTTTTCATAGTTAAATTAATTATGCATACCCCGTCCAAAACGCAAATCAAAATAGCCAAATAATACATAGTCAATGCACTTTGATCATAAGGGAAATGCTATAGTCAATGGAAACTTGACAACATTAGGCAGAATAGTAACATAACAATGTTAGTGTCAGAGAACTCACCACCGTCAAGATTCCCTATGCACCCTCATTCTCTCGCACATACCCCATCCATCACGCAGTAAAAGATCTACACAAGGAAAGTTTCACACGAGAAATCTCCGCATAATGAAACATAATAATATGAATTCAATATTTGCTCATAGTTAAAATAAATAAAGTTCCCACTACACCCCCATTTTCCCACATATACCCTATCCTTTGCACATGCTTCATTCTACAACGATTCATTACTCTATGCATTTGCTCTGTCGCATAGCTAAATCTATAAAAAAATTAAATGCAAAGAAGTTTAAAATTAATTTCGTCGTTGCGGAATAAATTTCCCTTTGTACCCCCATTCTCATACACATATTCCATCATTTTCACAGTAAAATATCTGTACAAGGAAACATAATAATATTAATTACAAATTTGTTCATGATCCGAATTGGATCCTAAATAACTCTCTAAGTTTTCATAACTCTGTAAAATTCATGCCAAAGTTTCAAATACTTACAAAGGTCGAGCTTATCAGAAATATCCTTGAATAGTTGTAATTTGTGAGCAATGACAATGCTCGGTCAAGCATGCCAACCGTTGGCCCATGGTAATGCGTACTCCCATGAAACAACAAAATGGGAATCCTTTTTTAGAAATAGGGGAGGTTTCTGATATGCGATTAGCGACAAGTCGCTAATCGCAAATCTTCAGGCAAACCCCTCAGAGAAGAAAAGCCCTGAGCGACCTGGACCCGAAAAGTTAAAAATCGTACAGAATTCGCTGATTCCGTCATAAGCGGGTCCCACATGAAAACCAACAGGATATCGGAAGGGTTTCGAGCGGTAAGCAGTTTCAACCGAGTCCCGCCTAATGCCACACGCTAGGTGCCAAAAGTTTGGCAGGAGAGAGAGAAAACCGCTCACATAAGACAGGTAAACATCATGGACGGAGACCATAGGATCTGGAGACCACAGATCGATGACGGAAATGCGATCCGATGGATGACTGGATTCAATGTGGTGAACAAAACAAGTTGTATAAAGGTTTGATGTTCGGCATAAACGATGAGTTGGTAGGGGAATCATGTTCACAGGAATTCTGGGAAGTTAAATGGAAATAACGACAGTTCAAACATTTCCAAGAGAACTTACACTCAATTTGTTATGAAATAGGTGGCCACCTCCCTATAAGGCATTACACATTGATGATAACACCGAATAGAGGAATTCAAATGGACAGAGGCAGGAGAACCAGAGTGCCGGGAAGTGGAAATGAACAGTCAGAAAGCAGATTGGCTTTAAAGCCAGGAATTGACAGAAACAAAGCAAGTAGTGAGAAAAGCAAGTAAGAAAGCTAAGAGCAGAGAACAGAGAAAGTAAGTTGAGCTGACCTACAAAACAAAGCCAACATCGAGACAGAGCCAGAGAGAGTCAAAGAGTCTGTGTACTCCTGAGAAGGCTTGAGAGGTTCAAGCGAACTCCTCGACATAGGCCTGTCATGTACGAGTCTCAGATTTGGCTCATACTACTATGACCAACAAAGGTCGAGTTTCAGTAAGGAGAGTCTATGTACTCCAGAGATTTGGGGGATCCAAGTCCAGTCCTACTGATTTATATCTATTGAGTGAGACTCAAATTGAGATCGTTGTTGTAAAAAATCTGCTTTGAAAACATAATAGAGAGGCCACCACTAAAGGCTGGACCAGGAGACGTAGCCCAGGAGTATTGAGTGAACTCTTTATTAAACTTGTGTTTACATGTTTAACTGTTATGTTTTCTCTAACTGCTTCAGTGTCTATGTATTTTGCAATCTTATCATCCATTGCATAAAGTAACATAGGCACATCCATGCACATGAGTCTGTAATACCTTTAATTCTTTGTCTTGGATAAATTCCAAATCAAGTGGTATCAGAGCTCTAGGTTACTAACATTAGACAAGCTTGTGCTAGATTTTGTTGTTGAATGCTAACTAGATCAAAGCTTAAATTAGGAGAAGGAGAGTTGGTTGAAACTAACCCTGAAATTGAAAGAGTCTATCCTAAGAGGAAAATGTCAGAAGAAAGTCCCTTGGAATCAAACCCTCAGTTCATGGATAGTTTCATGACGATGAGAGCCATGGTAGAGGAAATGAATAGAGAATTTAAGAAAGGTAGAGAGGAAGATGCATCAAACTCCAAACAAGATAAAGGAGTAGAAGAATCTATCCTCCATGACCACTCTAAAGGGAAAGGGAAAGAAGAAAAACTTCCCACACCTCCTAGTAGCCCTAAAACAAAAAAGAAGACATCTTTGATTAAATTAGATGTTAAATTTGATTTGCCAATATATGATGGAGAGTTGAATGCAGAGAAGTTGGATAATTGGATTAGACAGATTGATGTTTATTGCAGAGTGCAAAGCATTGATTCAGATAGTAATAAGATTCAACTTGCTAGCGTATGCCTTGGAGGCATTGCCTTGGTATAGTGGGAAGGCAGGACACAAGCTGACCTGAAGAAGCATGGTAAAATTCTTTCTGTTTGGAGTGAATTTGTTTCTACAATTAAAAAATAGTTCTATCCACTAGCTTATATTTAGCAAGCCATGATGAGTTGGAAAACTCTTCGAGAATTAAAAGGGCAAAGTGTGCAAAGTTACACTCAAGAATTTAGGAAAATAGATTTGATTCTATGAATTTCTTTAGACTCACTTGAAACTCTGCTGAAGTATATAGGTGGTCTACATAGCTACTTAAGGCACACTATTCTCATGATTAATCCCACTAGCATAGGTGAGGTATATGTTCAAGCTACACATCTAGAGGCTAGAGGCACGAATGTGAACCCAGAAGTTGGGGGATCATCAAAACCCACTACAAGCAAGAATAAGAAGAAAACAAAACAAAAACAGAAAGAGAGGAAGACAAATACTATACAAAAGACCAAATATTCATGCACTCACTATAAGAAGGATGGGCATGATGATGAACATTGCTGGATTCTACATTCGGAGCTGAAACCCAGGAAGTACGATGGCAAGAAGAAGAAGATTGTTGCCGCTATTCAAAAGGATTTGGGGTTAGACTCAGGAGATGAAACAACAATTGTAGCCACAGGTATAAAAGGTAAAAATTATGAAGCATCTAATAGTAATTCTGCACAATCTACTGACAATGAAGAAAATAAGAGGAAAAGACATGAGCTTTTTCATATTCGAGTTGTTTCCAAGCATCAAAAGATTGATACTTTGTCTGATAGTGGCTCACAAGTAAATTTAATTTCTAAAGCAATTGTAAAGAAGTTGGGATTACTAAGAACACCTCACAAAAAGCCATATCCATTAGGTTGGTTATGTGATAAAGCACAACTACAAGTGACTAGACAATGCAAACTTAGGTTTTCTTTTGGGTCAACATTTGTAGATGAGGTTGAGTTAGATATTGTTCCCTTGGATATATGTGGAATTGTTTTAGGAAGTCCTTACTTGTATGATAGAAAAGCTATTTTCCATAGAGCTGAAAAGAAGTATCAACTCGTTAAAGATGGAATTGAATATATTGTAAAAGCTCATAAACTCAGGGCAGATGAAAAGAATTGTAAATTCATGCAAACAATTTTTACTAATGCTTGTAAAGGAAAAGAACCCTAACAAAAACAATGTATATGAGGGTTGTAATGGTAAACAACAAGTTGATTTAGAAAAAGTTGTTTCAGAATATGATATACTATTTCAAGAACCTAAAGGTCTACCACCCAAAAAGGAAATAGTACATGAAATTAATTTGCAGCAAGATGCTCCATTGCCTAACATCAGAATGTATAGGTTGTCCGCTTTAGAGAATGTAGAAATCAAGAAGCAGGTACAGGAGCTACTCAAGAAAGGGTTCATAAGACCTAGCACATCTCCTTGTGGGTCTCTAATTGTCTTAGTGAGAAAGAAAAATGGCTCATGGAGAATGTGCATTGATTACCGAGCACTGGATAAGATAACGATAAAAAATCGTTATCCCCTTCCTCGCATAGATGATCTATTAGATCAGTTGAAAGAAGTTGTTTATTTTTCCAAGTTGGACTTGCATAGTGGCTATCATTAGGTCAGAGTTGCAGAGCAAGATGCATGGAAGATTGCTTTCAAAACAAAGCAGGGATAATTGTATGAGTGGTTGGTTATGCCTTTTGGCTTAATTAATGCTCCTACTACTTTCATGAGAATAATGAATGATGTACTCAAAACTTTTATTGATGATTTTGTCATTGTATATTTGGATGGCATTCTTATATATAGTAAAACATGGGAAGAACATTTAAAGCATGTCAAGTAGACTCTAGATGTTTTGAAAAAAGAGAATCTTTATGTTAAGCTCTCAAAATGTGAATTTGGAAAAAAATATTTGAATTATTTGGGTCATATTGTAGGGGGTGGTGAATTGAAGATAGATCCCTATAAGGTGTAGTCATTGTAAACTGGAAAACCAAATTGCTACAGAAGTTAGAACTTTTTAGGAGCAGCACAGTATTGGAGAAAGTTTATTTCTAACTTTTCCTTGATTGCAGCTCCCTTACATGCTTTAACAGGATTGAACAAGGTTTTCAGTGGGGAGGAAAACAACAGAAAGCCTTCGACACCTTAAAAGAAAATATTAGTACAACACCAATACTAGCAATGGTTGATCTTCAAAGACCATTTGGCATTGAAACGGACGCTAGTGACTATGCCATGGGAGTAGTGTTGATGCAGCACGGTAAACCCATATGTTATGATTCTGAGACATTTAATTCTATAGTAGTTAATTATCCCACATATGATAAAGAATTGTATGCATTAGTATAGAGTGTGAAAAAGTGGAAACATTATTTAATGGGAAAAGAGACAGTTATACTTATTCATCATCAACCACTTCAATATTTACACTCACAAACTAAGTTGCAACAATCAAGACATTATAGGTGGATGGTTTTTCTACAACAGTTTCATCTTGTCATCAGATATAAAAAGGGCATACACAACAAAGTTGCATATATGTTGTCCAAACTAATCATAAATGCATCCACTATACTTAAGCATAATTCAGTATTGCATGAAAGCTACATTGAACAATATGCTCAAGATATAGATTTTAAGATGTATATGCAACTCTAAGTCATGGCAAACAAGTTGAAGAATTGGATTATCATGTTAAGGACCAACTCTTTTATCATTTGGGAAAGTTATGCATTCCTCAAATAGAAAGAGTAAAGATTATTCAAGAAGCACACACTTCTCTAATATCAGGTCTCTTTGGTATAAGTAGAATAGTTGCAAAACTACAAAGAATTTGTAATTAGCCAAAAATGAATGAGATAGTGTCTAGATGTGTAAGAGGGTGTACCATGTGTATTAAAAGCAAACCCAGCAATAGAAAACTAGGCTTGTACACTCCATTACCAGTTCCTTCTCACCCCTGGGAAAGTATTTCCATGGACTTTGTTGGGGAACTGCCTAAATCTAGAAAGGGTCATGACTATTTATATGTTGTTGTGGATAGGTTTAACAAAATGTGTATTTTAATACCTTGTAACAAACAGATTAAAACTGAACAAGCTGCAAACTTGTTCTTCCAGCATGTATGGGTTCATTTTGGATTACCCACTTCCATTATATCTGATCGAGAAACCCAATTTGTTGGGAAATTTTGGTCAAGTTTGTGGGAATTGATGGACACCAGACTGAAGAAGAGCACAACTTTTCATCCACAAATAGATGGCCAAACAAAAGTGGTCAACATGACAGTGATCCAATTTCTCAGAGGCTATTGCAGCAAGCATGCCAAGCTTTGGGATGAACATTTAGGTTATGTGCATCATGCTTACAACTGAGCTAAGCATTCTTCTACACAAAGATCTCCTTTTGAAACCTGTTTTCTGTTAGAAAATTATATATTACAGAGCAATGGAACACATAGAATATTGCAGAAATATAAACACAGATAACGCATAAAACTAGAGAGACACAAATATACGTGGTTCACCCAGTTTGGGCTACGTCCACCCCGAACAGCCAGTCTTTCCTTTCTATTATCCAATAAAATGAAGAGACACAACCTATAGTAGATCTGTTGTAATATCCTCTGTTTTCTCTCACAGTCTCACCTCTCTATTTCTCGCTCAGAGAATACACATCTATTTCACAGCCTCAATACAATGCCCTCATACAAAGAGAGGGGTTGCCTTCTAGCGAAAAAAACCATAAACTAAACATAAGTTCTACCATCAGATCATCCACCTAATGAACAACCCAGATTTACTAGAAATTACTATACTTTTACAAGGAAATTTTACATTTGTTTCTAGCTTCGGGGGCGCTGCTCCCGAAACCCCCGCAAGCGGACTGCTGGCCCCTAGACCCCCCAGCTGAGGGGGATTAGCCCCCCCACACCCCACCACGTGGACGGGTGTACAAACTTCCTGGGATATACATTCAGTTGAAATAAAGACCTCTAAATAATCATGCTCCACACCCAACATTTTGGTTTCACAGCAAGGTCTCCCTTGGATTTTGTCTTTGGTAAAGACATAGAGGTCGATGGACACAATGATGTGGACAAGGAAACCAATTTCATCGAACAAATCCAAGAGATTCACTAAGAAGTATAGGAACAACTGGAAAAGAGCTAAGCCAAATATAAGGCAAGGCATGATGAGCATCGGACTGAGCATAGTTTCCAAGTTGGTGATCAAGTCTGGATGTATATCAACAAAGACAGAATCCAAGGTGAAGGTAAGAAGCTGAAGCCAATAAGGTATGGACCTTTCAAGATACTTGAGAAAATTGGTGAGAATGCCTTTCGCCTTGATTTACCAGCTTACATGCACATCTACTCAGTTGTTAATGTAGACAACTTGAGACTATTTGAACCTTCATTGATTGAAGATCCTGAAGAGTAGAGCCAATTGCCTTCTATTGATGATCTATTACCTGAATATCTCAATGAGTTGTAGGAAGATACAGTTCTGGACAGGAAGGTGAGAACTACGCATAGGGGGGATGTTGATTACCTGAGGATTGGACTTAAAGGTTCAAAACCAAGCAGTCGAAATGGATAGAAATTGGGCAAGCAAGGAATCTATACCCTCACTTTATTGATGCTTAAAAACCAACTTTTGGTGGTCCAAAAGATTTTCAATGGGAAAGCCATGATCCGAATTGGATCCTAAAGAACTCTCTAAGTTTTCATAACTCTGTAAAATTTATGCCAAAGTTTAAAAGACTTACAAAGGTCGAGCTTATTAGAAATATCCTCGAACAATTGTAATTTGTGAGCAGCGCCAAGCAACGAGGACCCTCGGTCAAGTGCACACACTGTTGGCCCATGGTAATGCGCGCTACTATGAAACAGTAAAACGGGAAGTCTTTTTGAGAAACGGGGGAGGTTTCTCGACAAACCCCTTAGAGAAGAAAAAGCCTTGAGCGACCTAGACCTAAAAAGTTGAAAACCGTATGGAATTCGCCAATTCCGTCAGAGGCAGGCCCCACATGAAAACTAACAGGATATCAGAAGGGCTTCAAGTGATAAGTGGTTTCAACCAAGTCCCACACGATGCCACACATTGGGTGTCACGTGTCCAGTAGAAGAGAGAGAAAGCCACTCACATCGGACGGGTAAACATCATGCTACTTACCTGCCCGATATGGAAAGAGATCGTAGGATCTGGAGGCCCTAGATCGATGGAAAAAATGTAATCTGATGGACAACTATATTCAATGGGGTAAACAGGCTGAGTTGTATAAAGGTTTGAAGTCCGGCATGAATGATGAGTTGGCAGAGGAATCATGTTTGCAGGCATTCTGGGAAGTTAAATGGAAATAACGGCAGTTCAAACATTTCCAAGAGAAATGATGCTCAGTTCATTATGAAATAGGTGGCCACCTCCCTGTAAAGCATTACACAGTGATGATGACCCCGAATAGAGGAATTCAAATGGATAGAGGTAGGATGACTAGAGTGCTAGGAAGCGAAAACAAACAGTCAAAAAGCAGATTGGCTTTAAAGCCACAAACTAATAGAAACAAAGCAAGTAGTGAGAAAAGCGAGTAAGAAAGCTAAGAGCAGAGAACAAAGAAAGTAAGTCGAGCTGACTTGCAGAGCAAAGGCAACATCAAGACAGAGCTAGAGAGAGTCAGAGAGTCTGTGTACTCCCGAGAAAGCTTGAGAGGTTCAAGAAAACTCCTCGGCATAGGCCTGTCATGTATGAGTTTTAGTGGCATAGGCCTGTCATGTATGAGTTTCAGATTGGGCTCATACTACTGTGACCAACAGAGGTCAAGTTTCAGTAAGGAGAGTCTATGTACTCCAGAGACTTGTGGGATCCAGGTCCAGTCCTATTGATTTATATCTATTGATTGAGACTCAAATTAAGCTCACTGTTGTAAAAACTCTACTTTGAAAACATAATAGAGATGCCACCACTGAAGGCTAGACCAGGAGATGTAGCCCAGGCGTATTAGGTGAACTCCTTATTAAACTTGTCATGTTTACATGTTTGCCTGTTATGTTTTCTCTAACTGCTTTAGTGTCTATGTATTTCGCAATCTTATCGATCTGTTGCATAAAGTAACACATGCACATCCATGCACATGAGTTTGTAATACCTTTAATTCTTTGTCCTGGATAAATTCCAGATCAGTTCAGCATGCCCCCCCGCCTGCCTATGCAAAGGACCTACAACCACATCAATTTTGGCATCATTGGGTAGAGAAGAAACATAACAGTTTCACTATCAGAGCATTGTCAAAGAACCCACCAATGGAATGGTCACTCACAAAATCATAGCTCTATGCAACTGCTCTCTCGCACAGCTAAATATGTAAAAGTTTTAAATGCAAATAAGTTTAAAATTAATTTCGTCATTGCGGAATAAAGTTCCCTCTGCACCCCCATTCTCCCACACATACTCCTTTTGCATAAGGGAACATAATAATATTAATTGGACCTTTTTACAACACCCCCCCCCCCCTCCCCCCACCTATGCAAATGACCTGCAACTACATCAATTTTGACATCATTGGGCAGAGCAGCAACATAACAATGTCAGTGTCAGAGCACCCACCAATGGAATAGAAATATTAAGCATTTTCCTTAAACTTTGGTTAAAAATGCAAAAACATAGCAAAATAATGTAGAGTGAGTGCATTCTGACTGCGAGGAAAATTCTATAGTCCCTAGTGAGGTAGGCACCAAATAAATAGTTTTACAGTGAAGCATGCATGAGTTAGAGTATTTATTGGATGGGTTGATGGTCTTATTAAGAATTTTCCGGTATTTGGCGTAAGTAATGAAGATAATGATTATTAATATTTAATTTAATTTACTATTAAAATATTTTTTTTTTCAATCTTATAAATATCATATATATGATGATTTCTAAGTAACCTATTTAGAAAAAAAAAAATCATCATTAAATTCTACATGGAGATCATGATATTTGAAGATGAATTCATAATACTCTCTAACAAATTAAAATCTTAAACAAATAATATTATATATTGAATTTCACCTTAATTCTCATATATTTAAATATATGAGAATCACCTTAATTCTGACTATATTGGGAGTAGACGTTCAAATTTATTTAATAAAAAAGGTAAAAATAGAATAGGGGAACTTATCTAGTTGGAAATATAAACATACACAAAAATTAGCCTCATCAAAATACAATGTCAACACTTGAAACAAACTTAGTGGTATATCTAACTTAGTAAGCCCTTGTGACACAACCTACCCCACCTTAAATGAGATAGTGATTCCTTTTCAATCACAATCATCTGGGATTTCCTTATGGTAATAAATATTGGTTATTTTCTTAATAATAAATTAAAGTGTATTTAATTATTAAAAAAAATAAAATTAGCACAATCATGTTAGTAAATGTTGTTAATCTATGTC
>APFE031571267.1:17633-34698 GCA_000404065.3 Pinus taeda
CAGAGCAGCAACATAACAATGTCAGTGTCAGAGCACCCACCAATGGAATAGAAATATTAAGCATTTTCCTTAAACTTTGGTTAAAAATGCAAAAACATAGCAAAATAATGTAGAGTGAGTGCATTCTGACTGCGAGGAAAATTCTATAGTCCCTAGTGAGGTAGGCACCAAATAAATAGTTTTACAGTGAAGCATGCATGAGTTAGAGTATTTATTGGATGGGTTGATGGTCTTATTAAGAATTTTCCGGTATTTGGCGTAAGTAATGAAGATAATGATTATTAATATTTATTTTTTTACTAGTTAACTATTTTTTTTTTTCAATTTTATAAATATCATATCAATATGAATGGTTTCTAGTAAAACTATTTTAAGAATATATTATTAATCTTAACATGGAAGATATGATATTTGAATGAATTAATACTCTTCTTACAATTAAATCTAAACAAATAATATTTTATATATTGAATTTCACCTTAATTCTCATATATTTAAATATATGAGAATCACCTTAATTCTGACTATATTGGGAGTAGACGTTCAAATTTATTTAATAAAAAAGGTAAAAATAGAATAGGGGAACTTATCTAGTTGGAAATATAAACATACACAAAAATTAGCCTCATCAAAATACAATGTCAACACTTGAAACAAACTTAGTGGTATATCTAACTTAGTAAGCCCTTGTGACACAACCTACCCCACCTTAAATGAGATAGTGATTCCTTTTCAATCACAATCATCTGGGATTTCCTTATGGTAATAAATATTGGTTATTTTCTTAATAATAAATTAAAGTGTATTTAATTATTAAAAAAAATAAAATTAGCACAATCATGTTAGTAAATGTTGTTAATCTATGTCGATTAACATGATTTTTCCTTTTTAATAGTAACGACTTTAACACAAACATTTATTTTATAATCCATTGATTTTATAAACTCACATATTTGTTGGCATTATGATACAGGTGTTGTCCTTGATGGAAACTCACTCTGATGGAAGAATCATAGATCAGACTACAAAGAAGAAGAAAGAGAGGTATACACAGGTTCACCTTGACCAAGCTGCGTATACACGCAGGTTCACTGAACACAAGTAGCATATATGTACGCATGCACTTTCACAGAAGGAAAAGCACGTATATGTTGGAAAACTAAGGTTTTGGTCTATGGTATTTGGTCCATGGTATTTTGATCCATGGTATTGATCCAAGTTATTTGGTCCGAGGTATTGACCCTAGGTATTTGGTCCAAGGTATTGGTCCTAAGTGGTTTTGGTCCATGGTATTAAGAAAGGCCTAAAACTTTGTAAGGAGGAGAAGGTCATTAGGCCAAGTGGGCAAGTATTGAATATCTGATGAAGTGTGAGATCTAGTATGCAGGTTATCAAATGATGGTGTTTTGCTTGATCTGAACCAAGGATGAACTTTAACAGTTGATGAGGGATAAGATCTAATGATGGATCAAGATCTTAAGGCTTGAAATGAATTATCATTATGTGATTTGATCATGTATAGTCTATATCTGAATATTGACGCATGTTTTGTTCTGTAAATGTTATGATCTAGGTATAACTGAAGTCTGGAATAGCTGCAAAATTACGAATTAATATTTGCAGATGTATATGCCAATTGGCTTTGGTAAAAGAGCGTATACACGCTAGTTCACTTCATCAGAGTAGTGTACACATTATGAGATATGATATTTTAGGTTGCAATTGGATCTCGTTGTTGTTGCAGAACCTTGGGTTCTGCTCTGTGTTCTGGTGACTGTGTTTTTTATGACAGTATACTAAATGTTCAGATTGATTGGTTGATCGTGATTTGATTTAGTGATGATGGGACTTTAGTGATTCAGTTGTGGGTGATTCAAATATTGATTATTAAGTCTCAATGGTTTTTTAATGCAGATGTATTTGATGTTTGTATTGCAATAGTGATTGACTTTGAGCTTCAATGTTGCTGATGGGTCCAGTATGAAAATTTGATGAAACGTGGCCTTCATATTATGGTGTTGTGTTCTAGGAGTATCCAGTCTGAAAATTTATGAAACGTGGTCCCTACAGGAAGAGAGAAGGTCGTAGCCTTCTGTAGGCCAGCACCTACGTATTGGTAAACATATTGGCCAGTACAAGAGCCAGGGGGTTGGACCTCCCTTCCAGTAGTAGCTGGAAAACGAGTGAATGTTGGAGCTTTCAGTAGGTCGGTGCTTACGTACTAGTAAACAGATCGGCTAGTACAAGAGTTAGGGGGTTATAGCTCCCTTCCAGTAGACGCTAGAGAATGAGAGAATGTTGTAACCTTCTGCAGGTGGGCGCCTATGTAATGGTATGATTCTGCACCAGTACGAGATTGTAAATAGGTTTTTCTTATATTAAAAAGAAGACAATAACAGGTGGTTTTTGTCCTGCATTGGGTTTCCACCTTAAATCTTTGTGTTCATGTGTGTTTCTTATGTGTGATGGTTTATTCTGATCTTATTGCACATGGATACTATTTATATGGTTAATGAAGTATTGATGCACTGATTAAATATCAACATATGATAAATTAGCTGAATCATAAGTTTGCTAGATATATGTTGGTTTCATTAAACACAGTTGCGTGTACACGCGAGTTACCTTCACTAAAGTAGCATATATGAATTTGAGTATGAAAAGAAAAAGATTATTGATTTGATTAATACTGATTCACCCCCCCCCCCCCCTTCTTAGTATTATTTTCCAACAATTGGTATCAGAGTAGGTCCTCGGTAGAAGCTTGATCGCTTGACGGAGATCCATAGAACAATGGGAAAGAAGCTAAAGAAGAAGATATCTCAAAGGAACAACGACAGCAGGAGAGGCAATTGACCTTAGGTGGAAGTAAGTATTCAGATTTTGAATCACCTCAGATTGAAGATGGACAAGCAAATGAAGCATCAGGTACAACTTTTTGGTCTTCTAGTGACACTTTTCTTTGCTCATGTAAATTTGGAGATATTGGAAGTGATCGTGAAAGAAACACAGTGATAGAAGTTAAAAGACTCGCAGATAAAATCAGAGATCAACAAAATCTATCTAACAAAAGGGAGTGTGCCTTCAAAGAAGAAGTTACCAGATTAAAAGCTCAACTAGAGGAAGGAAGCAAATTAAGGAAGCAATACAAGGAAAAGGAAGATCAATGTCAAAAGTTGTAGGATGAAGTGATATCATTAAGAAATGAAATAAATGATCAAAGTATAACAATAAAAATACTTCAAGACAGATCCAGTTACTATATAAGTCTTGAAGCTGAGATCCTCTCTCTACAAGAAGATCTAGAAAATAAGAAGAATGAAGAACTACCTCAAGCAGATGAAGAACAAGAAAATGAGATTCTCAAATTAAGGCAACAAGTGGAAGAAGGAAGAAAGGCTGAAGAAATCTTGAAGAAGCAATATCTGGAAAAGGAAGAGAAATATCAGGTTGAGGTAAATATCTTAAAAGGTAAATTAGAAGAAAAGGATAAACTGTTCCGATTTCAAGATAGTACTAAGATCTTGGATAATATTCTTAGCAGTCAAAGGTCTCCTACCATCAAAATTGGTATTGGTTTTCATGAATATGTTGAAGGTGAATCTAGCTCACAAGGTGAGGCAAGGAACTCTAATGCAAAATCTGAAATGTCCAACAAGGAGATGAGAGGTAGACCCCATCAACAACCAAGGAAAATAAGTCTTCAAAGAAAATCTTTTACTCCTAACCATGAAAGTAATAGTCAATTGTTTTTTCCAATGAATAATGTTGAATGTTTTATATGTCATAATTTTGGACATGTTGCAACTAGATGCAGAAGTAGAATGGTTCAAGACCGTCACACAGAAACATCATCAGGTTCCAGGTTCTTTAAGAGATATTGTTTTGCTTACAATATATTTGGTCACAAAGCCATTTAGAAGGAATATGAAACATGTAAGATTTTATGCTTGTAAAAAGTTTGGACATATAGCAAAGAAATGCGTGAGCAAATTTCAGCCACCATACCAAAGGGAGAAAACATCATCACACTCGAAGATATGGAAGAAAAACGAAGTACAGTCAGAAAGATGTGGCATAGCAGAGTATACAAACATAACAGACTCAAAGGGAGCTAAAAGTGTGGAACCTCAATGTTCTAACTCTCACATGCAAGTTCCATGAAGACAAGTCGTGTTTATACATGAGTTATAAAATGCACATTCACGTATATGTGGTTTGAAGAAAAATGCAGTGGGACAGACTCAAAAAAAATGATTTGATATGTGTTAAAAAATTATCAATTATATTTTTTGTTGTGATGACAGATGACTACAGTTTGTGGACGTTATTTAGAAGTGCTTTTGATCCTCATAAGTTGTTAATAACTTGATGTATATCTGATTGATGATGATGCCTTGATACTTCTTACTAACATATGCAATGATTAGATTTGACAATGAACAGGTGGAACATGTTCAAGGGAGAACATGCTATGCTTCTAATAAAGCATTGTTGGCATTATGTTTAGAAGTCTTTGGTACCTAATCAATGATGATAATGCTTATATGGTTTGCTATGTTACAGCTATGAGTTTCCCATGATAAAATCTCACATGATATTTGGAATCGCATAAGTTGGTATTTAGATCAGATTTATGGATTATTGTAAATGACTTTTGATGATGCATAAAGTTCATATGGTGCAGATATGATGCAAGATTCCTATAGTTTTTGGCTCTCACATGATTGAGGATGATTACTTAAGTTGCATATTGATAAATATTGTTGGTTGGCCAAAAGAATGGGGTTATTGCAGGTCTCATGAAGACATAGCTATTTGAAGATATGGATATTCGAAGATGTGGATTACTTAGTCACATAATGATGATGAGTTCTTACTTTATGATGATAGGTTGATACTCACATATGTTGATTATCATGGTTAATGATGTGGGATGTTCCCTAGTGATGATATAATGAAGGTTCTTATAGTTCTTGATAATGATGTTATGATCATAGATGATGTCTATGGTGTTTTCACATACATATGATATGATGTGGATGTTTTTGTGCTACCACTTGGAGACATGACATATGCTTAGTTGATTCATGAAAGGTTATGATAAGGGTACTAAGGAAACGAAGCAAGTTGATCTTGATGATATCAAGAGGATGAGTTAATTTATGGAGACATACTTTGTCACAGGTTGATGATATTTACATTGTCATATCTTGGGAACTAATGATGGACATATACAGGTTGTTGGTATGGATGTTGTTGACAGATACTTATGGAGTAGATCATACATGGTGTATGATCGTTGATGTTGACCATCATGGTCTTTTTTAGATAGTTCTCTGTTATAAATGTCATGTATATCATTCGATGTAAAGGTCATATAAAGACCCATGATGTAATAATTTTTCTCTATTTGTCATAGTCTTTTGATGAGTCCTTTTTTATCATATGATGTAATTTATATCCCCACTTTGCATGGGCAGGATGATGTAATAACTGCTAAATTTCAGTTGTGCATAAATTGGTATATCCCCACTTGGTTGGGAGGATGAGTCAAATTCGGTATATCCCCACTTGGTTGGGAGATGGATGTATGTATGAGTCATTTGTGATAGGAAAGTTATACTCACTTAGTTGAGTTATAGAGTCATATTATTCTTTTAGAAAATATATTTGCACACTCTACATATGCTTAGGGGGAGAATGGATGATATAGTGCATCTCATCATGTATAAAGGGGGAGCTCAATCAGATAATTCAGCATGTACTCAGGGGGAGCATGGATAGTGCAATGTACATCAAAAGGGGAGAATATCTTGGTCTGCCCTTTGATGTCAAAGGGGGAGAGTGACATGGTGTTGTTGTTGCCATCAAGTCCAAAGGGGGAGATTGTTGGCATTATGATACATGTGTTGTCCTTGATGGCAACTCACTCAGATGGAAGAATCACATATTAGACTACAAACAAGAAGAAATAGAGGTATACGCAGGTTCACCTTGACCAAGTTGCGTATACATGAAAGTTCACTGAACACAAGTAGCATATACACACACACACACTTTCACAGAAGGAAAAGTGTGTATATGTTGGAAAACTAAACTTTTAGGTTGTGGTATTTGGTCCATGGTATTTTGATCCATGGTATTGGTCCAAGGTATTTGGTCCGAGGTATTGACCCTAGGTATTTGGTCCAAGGTATTGGTCCTAAGTGGTTTTGGTCCATGGTATTGAGAAAGGCCTAAAAACATAAAAGGAGGAGAAGATCATTAGGCCTAGTGAGCAAGTATTGAATATCTAATGAAGTGTGAGATCTAGTATGCAGGTTATCAGCTGACGGTTCTTTGCTTGATCTGAACCAAGGATGAACATTAGCAATTGATGAGATATAAGATATAATGATGGATCGGGATCTTAAGGCTTGAAATGAATTATCATTATTTGATTTGATCATGTATAGTCTACATATTAATACTGACGCATGTGTTGTTCTGAAAATGTTATGATCTACGTATAACTGAAGTCTAGAATAGCTACAAAATTATGAATTAATATTTGCAGATGTATATGATGGTTGGCTTTGGTAAAAGCATGTATACACACTGGTTTCATTCATCAAAGTAGCATATACATTATGAGATATGATATTTGAGGCTACAGTTGGATTTGGTTGTTGTTGCAGAAGTATGGGTTTTGCTGTGTGTTCTGGTGACTGTGTTTTTGATGACAGTATACTAAATGTTTAGATTGATTGGTTGATTGTGATTTGCTTCAGTGATGATGGAACTTTAGTGATTCAATTGTCGGTGATTCAGAGATTGATGATTGAGTTTCATTGATTGGTTAATGCAGATGTATTTGATGGTTGTATTGCAGTGGTGATAGACTTTGAGCTTCAATGTTGTTGATGGGTCCAGTTTGAAAATTTGATGAAACGTGGCCTTCATATTATGGTGTTGTGTTCCAGGAGTATCCAGTCTGAAAATTTATGAAACATGGTCCCTGGAGGAAGAGAGAAGGTCGTATCCTTCTATAGGCCAGTGTCTACGTATTGGAAAACATATCGGCCAGTACAAGAGCCAGCGGGTTGGAGCTCCCGTCTAGTAGTAGCTGGAAAACAAGTGAAGGTCAGATTCTTCAGTAGTTTGGTGCCTACGTACTAGTAAACAGATTGGCTAGTACAAGAGCTAGGGTGTTGTAGCTCCCTTCCAGTAGAAGCTAGAGAACGAGATAAGGTTGTAGCCTTCTTCAGGTGGGTGCCTGTGTACTAGTATGAGTCTGCACCAGTACAAGATGTAAACAGGTTTTTCTTATATTAAAAAGAAGACAATAGCAGGTGGTTTTTATCTCGCATTGGGTTTCCACCTTAAATCTTGGTGTTCATGTGAGTTTCTTATGTGTGATGGTTTGTTCTGATATTACTACACATGGATACTATTTATATGGTTAATGAAGTACTGATGCACTGATTAAAGATCAAGATATGATAAATTAACTGAATCATAAGTTTGCTAGATATACGTTGGTTTCCTTAAACACGGTTGTGTGTACATGCGAGTTACCTTCACTGAAGTAGTGTATATGAGTTTGAGTATGAAAAGAAAATGATTATTGATTTGACTAATACTGATTCACCCCCCCCCCCCCCCCTCTCAATATTATTTCCAGCAATATTCACAACACGTTATTTCTTATTTGATCATTTGCATGGTAATTTCATGATTATGTTAGGTAAATGTAAAAATATAATCACATATTCACATGATGCCATTTGTTATTTGATAATTTGTATAATAATTCCATAATTATATTAGGTTAATATGAAAATGTAAACATGTATTCACATAATTCCATTTGCTATTTAATAATTTTCATGGTATTTCGTATTTGTATTAGTTAAATGTGAAAAGATAAAAAAAAAGTCTTAGAGATGCAAGGTAGTTAATATTTGAAATTTCATCTATTGATTTCGAGGAGATGATGATAAAATGTGACATGTTTCATTTGTGACCATGAAGTAAAGATTTGGATTGAAAGAAAGATTTATCTACCAACTTTAAATAGGGGGAATATCAATATAATAAATTTGTACAGTTTAAATCATTAAAAATTCCTTCAAGCCATTGAAAATATTAGTAAAGGAATAATCTAACTAATATATGAAATGATATTTTTCCCAGATTGGGGTGAGAGCTAGGACAGAGGACACCGTGGGATCTGGGCCACAGTTATGGTCTTCATGATCATAAAGAAATGGGGCTGGAATGGCCACCCCCACACAAGTATATCCATGCACGAGACATCAAGGATTCATTATGAACATTGTCTGAGGCTTTTGGAGGTGAGCGAGGCTGTAAGTGCTATCATTATAGTAGGTGTTGGAATTTTGGGAGGATGGAACAGGAAAATATATGCAAGTAATTCAAGGCAAAGGAGGAGAATAGGGCTCTAAGCGGGAGGTGAGCTCAAGGCCTTGGTCCAGGCTCATGTTGGTTCACTTTCTTCTCTCTGTCTTAGTCACAGCGGGTACATGTAGGTCGATTTCCCCCTTCATATAATTTTTTTATGAGAAAAGAATTCATCGTAATTGGTTATGCATGGTTGCTACTAATGTTTTTGTTTGGTTAAGGACCATGTCCATCTACTTGGTCGTGTGTTGGATTGTAGGTCTCATAACAATTCCCCATCCCGGTGTTTGGTGGAATGATGTTAGCCCCTCTTCCTAATTCCATAGGCCCCCCCACTGGGGAATGGGTGTAGGATGTGTCGTGATTTTGTTCTCAACTATTACTTCCTGGAGCTAGAGCATGGAGGGTTTTGGATGCATTAGGGAGGGTTTGGTTTCAACCAATTGTGTCCTTTTACTTTGGATAAAGTTGAAACTAAACAAAAGAACCCTGGGCCTTTGGTTAGCCAATCTGCCTAGGTGATCAATGATAGCTGGAAAGGCATTATGTGCTCCACACATCCATACATGCAGTCCTTGGTTTCTCTCAGTCTAGAGGGGTTCATGGGTCAGAGACTTAATTTGTTTCTTGTGTCTTTCATCCGGTATAAGGGGAAGCCCTAGTGAAATTAGGTGAGTGGGGTTATTTATATCCATAAGTCTAGTGCGGAGAGGTTTGTTTGGGTTAAGCTTATTGAATTTTTTATGATGGATGTTGTCTTCTGGATATTGCAAGTAATATTCATCTCTAGGTCTCTAAGTGTTACCCCTTTTCCCATCCTCCAACGTCTTCCCACATCATCCTCCTAATGTGGGTCAACGACTCATGTGTCTTCTTTACTAAATCATTCAGTCAAACTCTTAGTAGAAGTTTTATTATAGAGATGGTGAGACTGTCGTTTCAACGTAGAAATAGTTCTGGTTCAATACGAGGGCATGATCGTGCTCAGTCATGAACCACCAAGGGTTGAGGCCAAGGGATCTCTAAGTGTTTAGGCACTCTAGAAACCAATGCATATAGGAATGGTACCCATCCCTGGGCCTGCCAAGCTATTAGTGAATGGGAGGCAGATATTCGACCCCAGACAGATCCTAGTGAACAAGAGATACTAAATGATTTTAGAGATATTATTTCAAACTCGGGTAATACAAGAGGTCATCACTCTATGTTCCGAAAAAAAAATCATGTATACTAAATGATGAAGACTCTATTAGCCAAAGCATTAATGTTTCCCCTCATAGGAAGTCTAGTTTCCTCAGAGGAGATGCAAGAAATTCATAGAGAACTTCAGCTAATTCAGTGCCAGATTCAACAGTAGAATGCACGATTAGCTCGTATCGAGAGGCACCTTTTGTGCATGCCTCCAACAAAACAACCAAGACCTAGTGCTAAAGATCCAATGTTGGTTGAGTATTCTGATGATTAAAATATTTTAGATGTATAGTCTAGTTTTTTTGGTTTACTGGTATAGGCCTATAGTTATTAGAGGCCATAAAAACAGTCAAGTTTTTTTAGCCTTGTTGGAAAATCTTAGATACTTTTGCTTTTGGAATAGTTATAATGCAACTAGATGGTCACCAAACCTAGTTTCCCTATGGGTTGTTTGAGACCATATGGGCATGGATGTTGATGATGTAATTCCTCCTACAATTTGAAGAAGTAATAGAAAGGTACCACACAAATTTACAAAAATAAAAAATAAATTAAATGACCTTTTGGCCCAACAATACAACTTCGAGCAAGATTGTGATTTCTTCTTTTTAAAATGCATTTTTCAATGCAGAAATATATTTAGGACCCTTAAAAACCCCCGAGGCACTATAATTTTGCAAATTAAACATCTTAAACTTGTGATTCTTTAAAATCTCTACCGATTACGGACAAAATTAACCAAAAAAAAAAAAAAACAACAACAACAAAAAAACAAAAACAAAACAAAACAAAAAAAATACAAACAAACAAACATTTTTACAAATATTAGAAATTTTTTAAAACAATAAATGATAAAATAATGAAAATAAATAAACAAAATGAGATGTTAAATAAAATATTAAGCAAAATAAAAATATCAATATTAATATTAATATTTCCATTTCCATTTCTAATTCCAAATAACTTCTTTCCAAAACAATGATAGGTTGATACATCTCAATCATACAATTGATGTAGCTAGCATAGTTCTTAGAGAGACTTGAAAACCATTAGATAACATAAAAGGACGATTGTTTAACCATGGAAAAGTACTAAGTTTGCATATTATTTTTGCTCGAAGAGTGATAATAGTTAGTAGTGTGTTTTATATATATATATACTATATATATATATATACTTATATATATATTATGTATTTGTTATGCAGAGTATAATTTTTGGAAATTTTATGAAACACTTTATGTTTATTAAAATGATAAGTTATATTTAGGTTTGGAAATAACCTCTAGCGGGGGTGAACTCTGGCGATGTAACCAAGTTTTCAATAACCTATGACAAAAACAAAAATCAGGCACCTTTTATCTGCTTTCGGTTAATAGTTCTATCGGTATATTTCTCCGGGAAGAGAGTAGTCATCATGAGCATGTGCATTCCTTAGATGGCCAAACAATAGGTAGACCTTGAACACGATGCACAAGGTTATACTTGGAGTATGACGATGGAAGCATGACAAGAACATATGTTTCTCAAAGGTATTTTTAACTCAACCATCATGTGCCTTGAATGCACATCCCATGGTTTATTTGCCCTGTCCGTGGTATCATTCCTTTCTACTCCATTGATTTTTTTTCCCCGGTCATGGCTATTCCTGATTATTCTAGATTGAACATCCCTATGCATCATTCTTACAAGTTGCGAGCACTCATTAATGAGAAAATAATGGCTCTTAGCCACCCAATGCTATTGACTTGTTTCCCAGGCCACATATGCCTACCAAGAGACATATTACAATATATATGCATGGTGACGGTTGTAGGGTGGTAGAGAGAGGGGCATAAAAAAACACTTGCAACAACATCCCAACTATCTCATAATGGAGAATTCGTGAACTGCAGTTGGTACAAGTTCATTTCTCTTACAGCTTAGAAGTGACATAGTGGAGTTATTGTTCCCAGTCATTTTTTCCTTTTCCACTAGGTTAGGTCTTGGGTCTGTGTTTATCTGGTCTGGCATGTTGTGCTAGTTTTGTAATTCAGCTAGCCTTACTATTATCAATTGTGTAGGTATTTCTTTTCTTTGGTAGTGCGTAGTCTTGCTACTTATTACATTGACTATCTTAGGTTGTTTTAGTTAGGCTTAACTAGCTCAACTCAACTTGTTGGTTGTTCTAACACTGTCATTATTCAGTTTGGGTGGTATATGCAGTGCAGTTCGAAGGAGTACCTTCTAGTTTTTCGTCCTCCTAGTCAACAAAGGGCTCATAATAAGGAAAATACTCTCATGCTAGGTCAATGTTTTTCATATTTTTTATTCAAAACTCTTAGTTTGGTCCCTCCTTCAAACTCGTCACAGTCTGCCCTTCAGTGAACCCTGAGAATTTATACCCAACTGGTATTTCCTTCCACTGTCAAGTCTTGGTTGGAGGGATTTGCTACTTTGGTACCTTTTCAATTTGGTTTTAATGAGGCATATTATTGTCTCTGTCCTGCACTTTCTCTAGTCCAAATCTCAGTCTCCTATTATAATAGTTACAATTCTCTTGTGTCACAGTCTTTCACTTGTAGACACCCTTCAGAGAGGTGTCTTGTCAACGAAAGTCAATTTGTATACAACAGGTTTTTCATTTCAATGGCACCACTTTTATGAGCTTCTAGTCATAGGGGAAGCTCATTGAGGCCCTCCTCCTTGTGCCATAGAATATTATTTCGATGGGAATCTATAGCTAATGTATTTGATACAACACCTTTGGAAGTCCAAAAATAAATTCTCCAACAAGAGGAGAAGGAATTTAGTGATTGAGCTCAATTTTTGGATACAGACATTCGAGGGAGAGGTGACAAATGGATCCCCAATCTAGGGAACTTTTTATAGGAGATGGATCCATTTCCTCCACTCTATTACTCACCACAAGTAAATAGAAACCTTACTATTTATGGTGATAACTGATAAACAAATTGACAATTATTAACTCTTTGCAGGACAAGAAGACATTAAGTGAATCCTTAGAGATGCCAGGTACAACCTAGATGACATTGTAGCTACATTTTCTAGCATTGAAAGCTGCATTGTCTCGAATTCTGACATTGAATCCAATGAGCAACAAGAGGCATCGGGGTTCAACAATGACCAACTCAAGCAACTCCTCAAGCGAACCCATCTACATCCTCTCCAGTGAAAATTTTGCACTAAGATGTCCATAATAGCTTCACAGGAATTCTTTTTGTTTATTTTTCTCTCCATTAGTCTGGAAATATGGTCTTGATTATAAATATGACTTTGGACAATATCACTTTGATAGTTTTGTTTTGATATCATCCTTTAGGAAAAGTCTTTCAGTAAAAATCACATAAGAGAGATTTTTGCTCAATGCATTTTGAACCAACAAGTGTGGTTCATCATCAGGACTAGATGAAGAGGCAGACCATCGCAATAGCTTAAATAGAGAGAAATGTAGAGACATAATTTCAAGTAACGGCTATATTTGAACAATAATATTTAAATTATGATATTAATTTATTAATATATTAAAAACAAATATTATTCATAACAGCTATATTAAAACGGCTAGTTTTTGAAAAAAATATTTAAATAATGATATTATTTCATTAATTTATTAATTTATTAAAAATAGCTATTTAATATAGTCGTTACTGAATAATATTTGTTTTTTAATATATTAATAAATTAATATCATAATTTAAATATTAATTTTCAAATATAGTCATTACTTGAAATTATGTCTCTACATTACTCTCTATTTAAGCCTTTGCCATGGTCTTCCTCTTCATCTGGTCCTGATGATGAACCACACTTGTTGGTTCAAAACGCGTCAGCCAAAAATTTCTCTTATGTGATTTCTACTGAAAGACTTTGCTTAATTCATTATGGATCATAGAAGCTTGAATACATAAATCATCCTTTAGATTAAATTTTATGTGTAAACGATGGTATATGGTTGTTAGGATGCAGTAGTATGGAATGGATACTCTTCAAGAGTAAGCCTTAGACTGTTATCTATCCCTGTGGTATATAGGTACGAGAATTAATTAAAAGAGGAACTTATAGTCTGTCATATGCATATCGTAAAATGTAAGTGTTGATCAGTTGTATAAGTGTTTTTGGATATTAATAGAAAACTAATGACGAATTTACAACAACAAAAAAGGTTAGTTTACTTATTAAAGTTTTCAAAAATATGAGTATATAGATCATGGAGGATGATGATTCGAGGCAACGGTCATAGTAGTCTCATGATCAATTCATGTTCATGTTTCAAACTAGTTATGTTCTAGATGGTTGTTTGGCTTACCTAGTTTTTTGCTTCTTTTGTTAAGAAATGAAACGATGTCAACACTTACTATTTTTCTTACTTTTGTTAAATGTAATCTCATAACGCAATTTTAGGAACTTATGTCTAGAGCTTAAAGGGTACATCTAGAAGAAGGCCCTATCTTATGGGGTTGTGTTTGCATGAATTAGAAACTCCACAAAATTGGACATAATTCTTTTTTCTTTTTTCCTAATAGACATTTGTTGATGAAGCTTACCAAAAAAAGAGATATGTTGTTGTGTTTAACTATATTATTAAAGTTGATATTTTTTGTGAAGTAGTTGTATTAATTTTATATATTGGTTTTTACATATTCATATCACAGTTTTGATGCATGATTATTTTTTGTGTTATATTTATTTGTGATTCATTTTATGATGATAATGAGCAAAAAAATTAAAGGCAAAATTTTACTATCGAACTAATTTTTCATACTTTTTACACAAAAATAATTTATCGATTTCCATTTTTTTAAATTATTTGTCCAAGTTATAAGCGATAAAATTACTTTGTGTTGATTATCAACAAATTTTTCAAAAATTGTATTAAATCCTAAAAAAATTTATTTATTCTTTTAAAAATATGTTTATTATAGTTAACCATTTTAAAAATTAGTAATTTTTTACACTTTAACATAAATATGAACTTTTGAAGTTTTTCTTTGATGATACAATTTTTCTCTAAATATTTTACCATTATGAATCACATTCTATGAGTTCCCCTGCCTTAGTTTAAATGTGTAAAGCCTCTTAAATATGTTTAGTGCTTGAGTAGCTACATTTCTTAATCCTTTTGCTTTAATTTTCTTCCTATTAACCCTTGAAATAAACACTCATTTGTAGTATTTCAAAACTTAATGATTTTTATTTGTGATGTGAATATATTATTAAATTTATATTTAATTAATAAATTTTACTATAAAATACTCCAAATTCATTCTGAAATACTATATATAAGATCAAAATGAATCAAGACCCCTTAACCTTTCCAAAGTTTCAACTTAACCCTTCCAAAGTTTCATGATGAAGAGCATACCATGAATTCCTAAAGAAGAGGATATTACTCATCATATCATCAATCCCTAAAGAAGAGGATATTATCCATTTATTTCAAAACAAGGAATGCAACAAGATATTTTGAACTCAAAAGCTTACAACACAACTTAAAATTCTATGACATGATCTACAAGTGTCATGAAATGGTTTACATAAGTTTACATATTAATTATGGAATAATTTTATTGATGATGCTTGACAAAATTCACATCTTTCAGATACCAATGTGGTTAAAGAATTTGGAAGATGCTACCACTTTACAAAAAACAAGGAAGGTTGTAGGGCAGCAAGTCCCTGCCTTGAGGAGGGTTTGATCTTATAATTTTTCCTGCATGGGCCTTCAATGATGGGTTTTCTATTTTATCGATCGATTGAGATTGATACTTGTATTTTGATCTCTTGCTAAATGACTATGAACAAATTTATGGCAGGCTCCATAACAGTCGTATCATCACAATCACCCCTATAGCAGTCATCTCACAACAGTTTTATCATCTGTCTAGCCATAGAAATGCTTGATTACTACTAGAATTGCTTGAACACACAGATTGTAGGTATCATGGAACTGACAGTAATCAAGTAGGAGTCAAAATTTATTACTAATGAAAGGTCTAAGTTCCCAAGCAATGAATTATCTAAAGTATACTCCACTTGTAATGAATAAAATCAAAATTTGAAATTATATCAACATACATTATAATTGAGTCCTGAATGCTCAATCTGTAGGGGCTCTTGGGGAAACCCCTTACTCCATTGTTCCCATTGAAATCTTACAATCTAATTAGAAGTTCGGGGCTATGTGTATAATTATTACAATACTAAGAAGTGGAAATAAGAGACCTTTATGCCCTAATTTGATTTTTGTACCTCTTACCTCTATCGTCCTCAGAATTGTACATGAAGCTTCCGCCTCATATAGGTTTGAGATATCATAATGGAATCCAAACATCCAACTTGAAACAAGAAGATAATAGCATTAGATACTTGGGTGGCGGAGACATGTCACTAGAAAATATTTGAAGTGCGTCTGAATTTTTTACGAAATATAAGAGTTGATATACTAGATAGGGTAAAAGGTCGTCAAGAAACACAAAATCATTAACATCTTTGGAACTACCAAAGCTAGTAATATCATAACCATTAAACCTAAAATGATGAACGGCAGTTGGATAGATCGTTATTTTGTCTTTTTATTTCTTTTTTTTTGGAAGGATGGTCCTTATTGATATTGCATCCTAAGAGAGCATTCTTGCAACTAAGTGGCGGTAAGGAGGAGTTTGCATCATGTAGACCCATGAGGAGTTAGGACCTCACTCAAGTAGTCATTGACCACTCAAAACCAAAGTCTTTTGTTTTTATTTGTGGGTTCAGTTACTATGCCAGTTTCATCGATGCGTAATAAAAGAAAGTCTCTCGAATTCTCACCTCCAATCTGATCATTTGTAAAACCAATTCTCCAGTGTGCAGGGTATAAGGTAAGGAATCCCGTATCGGTTCTTAATCAATAGGGGAAACTAGTAGTGATTCTGGTTTCAATGTGCTTGGTGCTTCCCAACTGACAGTGCCTAGCTATTATCACATATGACCACTAAGTGTCTATTGTATGACCCTTATCCTCACATTATGAGTAAGCTTTGTTTTTTTATTCATCCCTTAAACCAAATCGATGTAGGAATACTGTCTGTTTTATATGCGTAAGTGAGGTGGTCAGTGGAAAATGGAGGGGGATTATACCTTGAATTATGACATGAGATTGTACCTTGCATTGGTACGTGAGATATTAACCTCGATGGGGAGTTTAAAAGAAAATGGTAAAAAGGAAATCCTTTTAGTAGGGAATAGCCAAACCTATTAAAAAAGGATATTCTTTATTACCACTTCCTTATTCTTTATTACCATAGGGAGGCTCACTATGCTCAATAAAATCTCAGAGCTAGTTTACTAACCTATTGTATTATGTACTAATTAAAGGTATACAAGATTACTACTTTGACTTAGAGAAGGAAATTTCTCTCTTGTTGTAATGAAAATTATTGAATACAAGTAGGATGAGGTAATGATTCAGAGTTATAGTGATGGTGCA